>OU015493.1:16407273-16499773 GCA_907164885.2 Dolomedes plantarius | reverse complement strand
ATACTTACTTCATGTTCGATTGCGAAAATGTAGAGGACGATTTACGTCATGGTGTTATGTCAGCAGGTGATTTCCATACCAGATAAGAAGGTAGGACCACGAGTCAGTTTTTAAGGGAGTAATATTAAAAGCTTTTTTAGAAAATCTGCCGTGTTGTGCTATGTAAAAACTACTTTTGACTAATGTAATGAGGTGTATTTATTTCAGTATAGCAAGTAGCCTACTATTGTATGTTACTGCTTATTGTGTCCCACTATGATGTCAGAGAGGGTGGGAGAGGGTATGATACCCCATATCGTCAAGTAACTGCTTCACTCTGCCTAATGGACAAGATTTATAATTTTCCCACCCATCCTTTTTCTCCATTTCATTAGTCTCATTTTTCAAAATTTTGTGTATAAAATTACTTTCCGTTCATCTGCAGAAGTTTATTTTAAAATGCAGGTAACAGAACGCTGTTGCGTCATATATGTAAAACATCTTTTTAAAAGTCTTTCTAAAAGCTCTGAAAATATGTTTGCATACGTATGAATCCTTTAACCGGTTTACAGCGCATTCTAGTTCCGTTAATAGTGTCGAACACATTAATATTTTGATTTAAATCTCTAATTACGCTTGCTAAAATTAAGATATACGAACAAATTATCCTTGAATATCCAAATAATTGTAGCAAATTTACTATCGAAAGATACCATTTGGAATTTTTAATGCCTGCCAGAATTTACTTAGGAAGTTCCGAGTAAATCGAAACATTTCTTTTATTATCATTTTACTTATCAGTTTGTATCCCAGCCGACAGATGGACTTGGGAAATTTGGGTTTGTTTCAATATTAATTCCATTCCCGATTTACAGCCATTCCAGATGCGTTAATAGTTAAATAGTCTCATGCGAAACTTTAATTGCAGTTGATAAAGCCGTGAATGACTTACAAACTATTTTAGAAGTCCTGGAAGATGCGGATAATTGTCCGAAATATTTACAGCAGTTTGAGTTTAGTGCCTCAATCTGAGTTCGAAAGATTTATTGAGTTTTATTCCAAGTCAAATACTTCACGAGATCTTTGAGGGATATCATTTCATCCTGCTTTCTGGGAATAAAAGTCTAAGACGATTCTTGGAAAACTGGCGTTACTCGTAAATGTCCTTTGAATTCAGGTTAGGTATGTGATATTAAAAGGCAGTCTGTACTTAGGAATTGCCTTTATATTCTGAAGAACTTGATATCATTCTTTCCTGAAATTCAAACATAAAAGTATGTTGTAACCTTGATTTATTTGTGCATATCCGTTACGTATTCGTAATTGAAATAATTAATTTATGTTGAACTACCAGATCAAAAGCGGGGTTAGAGGACAGATTAAACAGTGGTGTGCAAACTGTTGATTTCGACCCACAGTGGGGTGGCTAGAAAAACTGGAGGGGTCACGTATTGTCTGAGGTAAATTTATGTAATGTTAAATTATGTAATTTAAAATAAAAATTTAATTTTTAAAGTTACTATTTATACATTTAAAATCATATGATATTATATTTTAAAATAAATTGTCAAAAATGTCAGGTAGTCTCGTCTAACCAAACTACCGCAGGTTATTAACATATGATTACTTATTGTTGCTTACCTCTTTTGTATGTCCGTATGTACAGTGTTGGAAATTGATTTATGAAAACACGGTTTTTTAACAAAAACATTTTTAATATTCATTAAAAATGAATGAAATTTCATACATTATACATGCTATGTATAACAAACGCGTTACAAAAATAAAATTTCTTCCACAATAATAAACAAAAGCAGAAGGTTAAAAATTAGATTTTCGTCACATACAAACATGGAAATTGATTTATGAAATATCACATTTCATTCACATTAATAGATAGTAATGCCGCCTTTCTTCATCAAAGTTGCTTTTATTCTAGATGTCAGTGATAAAACAAGATTTTAAATGTCCTTGTGTTGAATTAGTTTCCAGTTTTCACAGATTGAAGCTTTCGATTCTACAAGTGATGTGTACTGCATCCCATCTGCATAAACCTTTCGAACAAGCTGTGCCCAAACGTTTTCGATGAGGTTCTAATCAGGACTATTAAGTGGATGATATAAATTATCAATATTCTGTTCGTTAAACCAATCTTTCATTGCATTTGAAGTGTGAATACTTGCCTTGTGTTGCATGGGGATGTAATCTAAACTATAATATTGCCATGCAAATTGAAGAAGGGAATTTTCTAAAACTGAACTCTAATCAAATGAATTATGGCGACCTTTTAAAAGTACATTTTCACTTCTGCCATCACAAGCAATCGCTGCGCAAGTCATCAAACTTCCGCCACCAAAATTTCTCCTGAATGTAGATTTTGGTTCTTTTCGGAGGTCCCCCCAGTAATACTTCAAACCATCGGGGGCCATCCAAATTAAATTTCTTTTCATCGGAGAAAATGACCTTCTTCCAATTGTCGCCCATTGCCATGTACTTCTCGCAATACTGAAAACGCATCTGCCTGTGACGCAGAAGTATCTTCCCAGACTTAATTCTCAACTATCTCAAACTCAATGAAGAATATAAAACTTGCCTAACTCTTCTAGAAGTAACAGGAAGGGATAGATCTGCACAAATCTGCTTAGAACTGTGGCCAGTTTTTGATAGAAGTTGAAGAATCCCCCTTTTCTCCATCTTAGTTAAACGTGGATTACCTTGTTTGTTAAAATTTTTGCCATAATTTGCTAGATCTTTTCTATAGTTATATATCACACCAACTGATCTTTTAATTAATTTACTAATTTTCGGAACGGCTTTTACACAGTCTAGATATGCATCGATTTTGGCTCTTTCGTCCTCTGACAACATCTTTCGTTTACCCATCGTGAAAAGTATGACTGAAACGTATTGTTTCCAATATATAACGCTTTTTATGTCCACTGCGCATGTAATGTTACTTGGTTTTACGGAAATTTTTGTCACAGTACTTCAGAATAGCCAATAAAATGTGATATTTCATAAATCAATTTCCATGTTTGCATGTTACGAAAGTCTAATTTTTGACATTACGTTTTTGTTTATTATTATGTATGAAATTTCAGTTTTGTAAATCAGTAGTCATACATAGCATGTATAATGTATGAAATTTCATTCATTTTTAATGAGTATGAATGAAGTTTCCAACACTGTATATATATATATATATATATACATACACACACACACACACACACACATATATATATATATATATATATATATGTCAAAATTTTGACGCATATTGGTACTTTTCTGTTTAACTTGTTCAAGCGATAGACTGAGTTTAGCGCGCTGTCAAAATTATAACTCGCGAGGACGGATGGACGGAAGGTTTTAGCGTCTAAAATTTTCCTTTCCAGAGGACCGTTATTGAGGAACGTATTCCTACGTTAAAAATTAAAACTTAATCAACTAAAAAGTATACTTACATACTTCCATTTGCTTTTATTTATGTGCTGTGAGACCCGGAAGATGATACGAGAAACACTTTCAAATATCATATTAAATTATATAATTAAAAAATATACTTTAAATTTTTTATAATCATATATTTTTAACATTTTTATTATATTTTTTATATGTTGAAATATATGTGTTAAGTCTTCCAATAAAAACTTGTTCGACAAAAGATTATACTTACACTTCTTCCATTTGCTTCTATCTGTGTGAGATTCGGTTTTCAAATCTGGATTTTTAAAATAGATTGTCAAAATCTGCTTATATATTTTTTTTCTTTTATGTTAACATTTCTCCTAATCTCTTAAATTTTGCTTCTACCAAAATTTTTCGTAGGGGGTAAATCGATTCTTTATTTAAAGAGAGTGAGTCGAGGTAGAAAAAGTTTGAGCACCACTGGACTAAACGATTTGGTTGCGATTGTAAATTTAATAAAGGTTTAGTAACATAACAAATTTCTAAAAGTCTTATTTTCATTTTATTTTTTTATCATTCAATACGGTAAAAAAAATTTCACAATAGCACAGCATTTGTAAAACTACGTCACATCTGATTAAAAAAACAATCTCTAGAATCCCCGCTTAAATTAGCGAATTATACGCATTTTAGACTCTCGACTTGCACCTACTTGGAGCATAACTGAAACGCATGTCTCCAAGCCTCAAAGCTGCCACCGTCATGATTTCCAGGTGTTTTATTGGATGAACTTCCCCGGTGATTTCAGGAAGTGTTTTGTCAATCAAATTTTCTTTCATAGTTTCCCCTTTCTTTTTGAGGTCAACGGCACAGTATGTTAACCTGTGTTTTAAGTCAAACACGTATGTTTGACTGACAGTCCATAAGAGTTGTTTCCGAAGTTCCAGGGTCAGTATAACCGCAATCTGCTATGGGTATGAATCGTACTCGAATCTTCAAATCTGAAGTTTTTATTCTACGAAATGAACCACTCCATTTTGTAAAGGATGTGTTCTTTAAAAGCTATAGTGAATATAAATTACCTATTGGCTATCATTTCGGTTTGGACTCATTTTTTACTATTTGCTTATGAAAAGGAGCCTTGTATAAATCAATTTTTATCTTAAGTTCAATTATTCCTAAATTTGGCAAGAAATTGGATAAAAATGGTAGCTACAAAACCATTTACGGCAGCTATATTCCATTACATAAATTTTTGATAACATTTAATATTTTAATAAAATTCATTTTGAAATTTGTGAAAGTTAGATCTTCTCAGTAATTATTTAATATAGTTAAAAGGTGACTGCCTATGTTCAAAATGTCATTTTTGACTAATTTGGTCAATTTCATTTTTTTTGCAAGAATCGTGTAATTCAATCTATTCTATTTTCAAAACTGTTTTGATTTTCATTCTACATCAATTAGAAGCAGAGATATAGCTATTTTAAAAAACATCGTCTGCTACAAAATTGAAATGACAAACAACTGAGAAAATGTGTTTTTCTAAGAATTTTGTTTTTTAGCACAAATCTCTACTGTTATCAGAATATCTCACATAATAATGTATATAATTTGATAAAACTTTATGGAAATGTTTTAGATGCTATTGCTAATGAAATAACGTACAAAAATTGATGTGTAATAAATAGTTTTTTTTTTATTTGGGGCTGTTTTTATAAGGAAAGGAAATGGGGGAAAATTTTCATAGTGGAACATAAAATTGTATTTATTTTCATTTTCATTTTATTTTTTATTATTTTGCATTTTAAAATTTCTCTTAGATTGTAGGTCATTTTGAAGAATAACTGTCATATGTATCATGTGTGAGAAGGAAATTAAAATAGTAGAATTAGAATTTTGCGCAGAGTGATAGGCGTTTTAGCTAAATTTCATTAAAAATTACATCAAGTTGACCAATTTATAATAAAGTATGATATTTACAGGTAAGCTTTATTACTTTTTAATTTTTAATTGCTATTTTCCCATAAAAGACCAAAAAATCCTTTTAAAAATTATTTTAAAAAAACATTTGCAGCGAACTCAGGCAGACACGTTAACATTAAATGAATAGCGTACTCTTAAAAAGTCATTATAAAATACTCAACCTATGACTATATTTAAACGCTTACATAGAGGTAAAAGCAAACTTTTAAAAATAATATTTTTTGCCTTTAGGTTAAATTCTTCATGTTTTATCGCTACAAAAAATACGCTATTATATTGAGTAGAAAAGGTATAAATCTCTGTGAAAAACGATATATTTACCTGTTATCCACTGAATATTTTAATTACCACGACAAAACAGTAAACATATTGTAATCAAAAAAATAAATCACACTGAATATACTAGAATAGGTATGGGAAGAACTTATTTAGGGCGTTAACAAAGGTATAAAAAACATACACAGTAAATATTAGAAAAATCTCTTTTGCATATACTTTTAACATACTTCATGGTTCTAAGAGGAAATATTTTAAATATTTCATAAATTTATTGTCGAAAGAGAGTGTTAAAAGGCATAAATTTTATTTTTAACTTAAAGATTGAACATAGTATTTTAGAATGTGATATGTTAAGCTACTTATTGTGTACATTTCTTACACGTCTTCAAAGAAAAATTCGTTTATTTTAATATATGTTTTGATTTTATAACGAGATATATTTATATTTGCTACTTGGAGGTATCAGTCGTCATAATGGGATGAAACAAAAGAAAAGTGTAATCTAAAAGCATGCAAGTCTAGATTCCCCCGCTATATGAAAAGTGTAATAGTTTCTTAATATAAAAGATAAAACCCTTTATTTCCCAGTGATGTAGTAACATCCTTTATATCATTCAGGAAAATAGAGAACATCTATTTTGAATTTTAAATGAGTGGTAAAAAAGACATTACTGTACATGAACGCGTTTTTGTTCATATTTTGAATAAACGTTAGTTTTCCTTCAAATTTACGCTCTTTATATATATAAACTCATTGCGCAACATTCCGATGTCGACCAGGGCCTGCGGTACCCATCTCCGCTTTCTTGACAGTGGGCTTGGGGTGCCATACAGCATATGTCTCAGTCAGGTGGTCAACCTGATGTGGGACCCCAGAGTTTAGTTCACAAGCATACTTGGTCCTCATTTTATTGACCCACCCAAGGGGAAAAAGGCTGAGTCGACCTTGCCCAAACCCTGGAACTGGCAGCTTGACGCTTTTAACCACTACGCCACCGGGCTTCCTCTCTCTCTCTCTCTCTCTCTCTCTCTCTCTCTCTATATATATATATATATATATATATATATATATATATATATATATATATATATATATATATATATGTGTGTGTGTGTGTGTGTGTATGTGTAACATGTGGATACCCAAGGGGAGAGAAGACTGGCATCCAGCATGTCACAAGGGATGAAGAGTAGTCGTGGCTCGAAGAATAGGCAACTCTGCAAGTTACGGCATCACAAAACTTTATTAAGAGGAGAGTACGTCTCCCCAAGACAGTTACAAAATCCGAAAAGCGCACATGTATGTTGATCAGACGGCTTATATAAACTTTGTCATGTGATCATGATAGCGATTAGGGATTTGCTGTTGTCGATAAGTCACATGTGGTTTTATGTAATCTGCGCAGAGCCTATATGAAATCTTGGGTGACGCCACGCAGGTTTGGAAAAGGAAGCCATTTAATATTTTCCACTACAGGCCTTTTAGGATTTAGATTTCAAAACGAAAGTTAGCTCGTACGCCCAAGGGAATTTACAATAATGTTAGATTTTAAAATGGTATGGGGTTTTTAATGTGTTATATATATATATATATATATATATATATATATATATATATATATATATATATATATATATACATATATATATATATACATATATATATACATATATATACATTATATATATATATATATATATATATATTAATATCTGATGTCGAACTTAGCCATGGCCAATGGCTTGGTTATTTTCTAAAAATATGGTCTGACAGATACGAGTATATAGCAGAGATTAAGGACGGATCAATAAAGATTTGTCCAAAAAAATATATGTCACTAGCAACCTTAGAATTGAGGCTGTATTTAATGGCGAAATCTTGAACGCTCTATTGTCACGCTTCAGCAGATACGACTTCACGTCTGAACATGTTGTAATTACGCCACGAGAAAAAAGACCAGTCTCAGATACCATCTTAACTGTCTTATTAGCGCACGAGATCCCGATAGGGGAAGATGTGTGTGGACGCTATGGCTCTGAGATAGCGAGGCATCGACGTCGAGGATACCGGCCGTATCGGAAGAGGATACACCGCCGTCCCTTTGGCTTGAGAAGAGCAAGACTTCGAAGAAAAAGTAACTTTAAGAACCGTGACATTGAGCACATGCATGTAACTTTGAAAGACATCGACTATATATATATATATATATATATATATATATATATATATATATATATATACAGAGGCTGTTCGCACATTTTTTAGACGATTTTGGTAAGCGGTAATGAAAAATCGTTTGCTGCAAAAGAAATAATTGCAATTGTACTATGTTTTTAAAAGTCAAAATTATCGTCTACGGCTTGAAAGTTTTGTTTTTATTCAAAATGGCATTTTTAACAAAGCAGTCGTTCGAAGGCTACATTTATGCTCTTTCCGAAGAGAAATATGCATACTCCGTTATCCAAAAACGATGTGAGAGTCATGGTTTTGTGATATCTAAAGCGTCGATAGGTAATATCGTCAACAAGAAAGGAAAAAAAACGTCAAATTGGAGCCTCAAGTGGGACAAAAATTCCAAACAAGTATCCAAGGAAAAAACGGACATCTTCGACTATTGCAAAGGTACGTTGTTTAATGTTAAAAGAAAATCCCCCTAGTCAAAGGACAGTTGCAAAATCTTTAAAATGCTCGGTGTCCACTGTAAACAAAATGATAAACGTTGATTTAAATCTTAAGAAAGCGAAAAAACGCAATGCGCATCGTCTTCTTCCAAATCATATCGCTGAACGCAGGACACGATGCAGAATTCTATATGAGAAACACTTATCCAAAGAAAAATGGAAAACAATTGTCACAATAGATGAATCATGGGCGTATTTAAATGATTGCAACAGAAAAAGAGCCATTTATTATCATAAAAGAGGAGAAAAAAATTATAGTACATGGTTCAAAGAATCGAAAGAAAGCTTTTCTAAGGGATTCATGATTGTTGCTGGTTTTTCTTATAATGGCAAGTTAAAAATAAAGAGAGTGGAAAAAAAATGTCAAGATTAACTCCAAATACTATCGGGAACATATTTTATCGCCAATTTTTCTGAATGAAATACCATCGTTTTACCCACAGTGCCATCAATGTGTGAGACTCCATCAGGACAAAGCTCGCAGTCACACATCAAAATCCACTGTAAATTTCCTAAAAGAAATGGAACAAAAAACTGGTATCAAGGCCATACCCTTCACTGATATCCCTACTAAATCTCCCGATGTATCACCTATGTATTTTTGTTCTTTCGGACTTTTAAAATCTGCATTATCCAAACGTCGTCCAAAAACCCTTACAGGACTCTGGAAAGCTGTTCAGGAGGAATGGGATAGAATACCTCTTCTGACACTTCAAAAGGCATTATTATCCTGGAAATTGTGGTGTCGAAAGATAGTTCAGAATAAGGGATGTCAAATAGAACATTTAAAACACAAGAATTTTATGTATATATATATATATATATATATATATATATATATATATATATATATATATATATATATGTATATATATTTTTAAAAAAATCGTAAGGGATATTTTTATAGACAAAATAATGTAGAAGATAATATTCAAAGTAAATCTAATAGGACATACTAAATAATATAGTACAGTTAATATAGTACAGTTTGAGTAATATAAAATCTTTTACTATATTTTAATATTTTTTTGGATAATGTCCAATCGTCTGCCGCATTAGCAAGAAAAATGTTTTTTTTGGCTATTTAGTTTTTATGCAGGTGACAATAAATTTATTTAAATTACCAGAAAAAGAAATCACGTGATCAGCATTTAATAAATTAAATTCTAAAATTTAATTTTTAAACATTTACCAAAAATCAGAAAATCGAGGTAAAGATTCGAAAAAGATCTCATTTTAAAGGAATTTTTATGATCTTTCTTGTGAAATAAATTTTATAACCCCAAATTATTATTTTAAATGAAAACTTAAAAAAAGTTACAAAAACAGCTTAAAAATTTAATTTAAGAAAATCTGAGAAGAATTTTTGAAAAATCTTACTTAGTGCACCCCTACACCATAAGAAGAATCGCCATGCAAAATTTCAGCCCTTTAGGTCCAGCTGTTTGGTCATTGCGTTGTATGTCAGTGAGTCAATCAGTGAGTCAGTTACGGAACTGATTTATATATATATATATATATATATATATATATATATATATATATACCGTATTTTGAGTATAACGCGCACCCTTTTATTGAGGAAAAAACCTAAAATGAACATGTGCTATGCTCTTATCATCTTAAGTCATTCATTCGAAGGATTTTCCCAGGCTTTTAAACAATGGTTTAATGAATTGACAAGCGTTTAGAAGAATAATAAGTGTCTGGGAGAAATTCTTGAGGGAGTAAATAATTCTGCGAACAGGGGTAAGATCAGACTTCTGAACCGAATGAATTCGCGGCATTGGGAGTCAGATGTTCTCTCTTTCGCCAGCCATTTGAAGCCGTCATTTTGAAGTGAACATCGATGGCTTTAGTAAATCGCACTTGCTTTAGTTGAAATACAGTTGATCTAGTGTTCCTTTTAGTAGTAAATATGGGTCCTGCCAAACGAAACAAACACAGTGCTGGTTTCAAATGCAAAGTCATTCAATTAGCAGAAGAAAATGGAAATCGTGCTTCAGCAAGGATGTTTGGTGATGGTAAAAGCCCCATACTGGAGTGGAAGAAAAATTAAATCACGATAATTAATATTCCAAAGAATAAATGTTCTTTATTTAAAGGAGTACGAAATGGCCTATCCTAGAAGAAAGTGTTGTGTCCTAGAAAATGGCCAGAATGGATGAATTGTAATAAGTAACAGCATACGTTTATTTTCTTTAAAATAGGCTAAAAAGAACGCAAATGTAAGTGAAAACTTTAAATCAACTTTGAGCTGGTGTTGTCGATTTATGGCGCGGAATAATTTAATTCTACGAGAAAAAACAAAGAATTGCGAAAGATTTGGATAAAAAATTGATAAATTTCCAGAAATATGTTATTGACCTACGAAATAAAGAAATTATTTACTCTCACATATTGGAAATATGGAGATTTCTTATCATATCAAACATAACTCCAATAATGTTTGATATGATAAGAAATAAAACAATGGATGTGAAAGGAACACAAACGGTTCACATTAAAAAAAACAAGTCATGAAAAATCTCACTGCACCGTAGTGCTTTCCTGCTTAGCGGACGATACAAAATTAAAACCCATGGTTATTTTTAAAAGAAAGGCGATTCCGACATGTAAGAAACGCCATTAGTTCAGCCTTTAGATGTGTGTATCAATAAACCATTCAAATAAAATTTAAAACGACAGTAGAGCACGTGGATGTTCGAAAGTGAGAAAAGATTTACAACAGGAGACCAAAGCTTCATGCCAGTCCAGAAATAGTGAGGGAGTGGATAATAAAAGCATGGAATGAAATTCAGCCTGACATGATTCAAAAGTCAGTTAAAAAATGCAGTAAATCTAACAATCTAGATGGAACGGAAGATAATTATTTATTTATGGATCGGAGTAACAGCGATCTCTCCGACAGCCATTGACCTCTGTACACCGACAAGCTCCTTTGCAGTGGTGTCGGGCACATTCGACCTGGAATGTCACTGACTGGAGTAGAATTGTCTTCAGTGATGAGTCCCGCTTCGAATTGAACCCCGATGACCAGCGAATACGTGTCTGGAGAGTCACCGGACAGCGACGGGATACCAACCTGACTGTCCAACCTGCGACAACCAGGAGTGATGGTCTTAGGTGTCATTTCATTTGATAGCAGGACCCCTTTGGTTGTCATAAGCGGCACCCTTACGGCACAGCGTTACGTCGACGATATTCTACGCCCCGTTGTGTTTCCCTTCATATCACGCCATCCTAGGTTTCCATTAGAGTAAGATAATGCCCGCCCGCACACAGCCAGGGTTTCTACTGATTGTCTTCGTGCTTGCCCAACGCTACTTTGGCCAGCAAGGTCGCCGGATCTCTCCCCCATTGAGTACGTTTGGAGCATTATGGGCAGGAAGCTCGGGATTTTGACGATCTAACATGTCAATTGTAGAGGGTTTGGCACGATATCCCGTAGGAGGACATCCGTCACCTTTATCAATCGATGCCAAGCCGAATAACTGCTTGCATAAGGGCCAGAGGTGAACCAACGCGTTATTGACTTTTTCACTTTGTGAAGCTCATTGTCTTGAATAAATCATCCGGCTTTTCTCAAATTGAAATATTTGTTTTTCTGTACATGTACATCACATATACCGATTTTCGTCCCATTCGGATAACTCCTTCTTGGTGAGTCACCTTTTTTTGTCTAAGAGTGTAAGAGTGTATATATATATATATATATATATATATATATATATATATATATATATATATATATATATATATATATATATATATATATATACATATATATATATATATATATATACATATATATATATATATATATATATATATATATATATATATATATATATATATATATATATATATATATATATATATATATATATATATATATATATATATATAATTGCAATTGTTGCAACAAGTTTGTCACACTCCAGTTACATCACCCACAGAAGATACGATCATTCAAAGAAATGCATACTTTGGTCCTCTGAAAATCTCCTTTGCATGATATCAGATAATTGCAGTCATGTAAGAAAGCTTGGATTACACCGGATTCTAAAAGCAAGGGGTGAAAATGAAGAAGGAATCAGAAAGTTTGATGCCAAGGATTATATTTATATTATTGAATGGAATTATGTAAAAGTAACAGAACCTCCTATGACGAGACATATTGCTGATGACAAACTAAAGTAGTTTATACAGGAAGCAAAAGAATTTGATCACGAGAGTCAACTTATTGACTTCAATAACTTTCCATGTCACACACAAGCAGTAGAAAAGATTATTAAATTAGTTACCTTGTCATCCTAGTCCGTTTGTGGCATTTCTGTAAGAGATGCATTGATAAAAACAAAAACATATTCTCAAAAGATAATGCCAAAATTTGAAATAAAAAAACAATTCAATTTGTCAGTGACATAAGTAATGGAAACCATGTATGATTACTATGGACATTTGAAGAAGATGAATATTTTCTCAAAATAATGTTATGCCTTTAAAGACATTAAATTAATATTTTTTAATTAAGTGTGATTTGTTACTTTAATTAAAGCCCTAAATCAAAAATTGCAATCCCAATGTGTATTATAAGAATGTGCTACTGTAAAATTAATGTGATGAAAATCGTGAAATTCTACAAAATCAGTTGTTCTATAAGGACATCTAAAAATTAGTAATACTTAGAATTTTTAAGTTTTCTGTAAAAATGTCATATTTTGAATATTTTTTTTACAAAATATATATATTATTATTTTAATCTATATTAATAAAAGAAAGTGTTTGTGTGTGTATGTGTGTGGTGTCCAGACGAATCTATAAAAGTAATAAAAGTAACTAAAAAGATACAAATTTGATCACTTTTCAGAAAAATATCCATTTTGAAACCCTTTGCGCCACTTAAAACTCTTTTAGGTGCAATAAAATTATATATTTTTTATTCTAATTTAAAGAGGCAACTTTTGCTGGCAATAGCAAATCTCCATGTAAAAAAAAGTTTTTTTCGTTCCAACCAAATGTACATATGTGAAAAATGTATTTATACACAAAAATATGAATGTATATAAATATGATTCCTCTGAATGTAATAAGATTAAATATATTAAATTGCCTTTAAATTCGTTTTTAGGAATATTAACTATTCTTGGAGATTTATATAATTTATAATTAATAGTTTTACGTATAGCAATAAATATTGCTTATTTTACGGAAAAACATAATTTATTATTTTATCAAAAGGAGGACTAGGTATGAAATAAATGGTTTAAATTAATATTTTCCCTTAAATTCAATGCATCATATCAAATTAATTCCAAATGCGTATAGTATGAATAATTCATGAAATAAGTTTGCAATAAACCATTTTAAAATTCAATTTTGAATCACATTAATTAAATCACTCTCGGTAGTATGATGAATATTAAGATAGTATTAAATATAAATATAAATACAAACATATAGTATTTAGTATTTCGCTTAAATGTATAACCTTAATAGAGTAAACTTTAAGTAACCAAAATAAATAAAAATAGTTAATTTTTCTCTCAGAATTTTACTCTGTTTAAACTAATTTAAAAGCGTTGTTTATTAATGCACTGTGATAAAATGCATGCAATGATGCTCCATATATTATCACATATCGATGAATTTTTTAACTATATCTTGAATTTCGTAGCTGATAATATATATATATATATATATATATATATATATATATATATATATATATATATATATATATATATATATATATATATATATATATATATATATATATATATAACGCGTTTCGTTTCACGCCCGTTTTATTAAATAATGTTGCAGTCAATGGTGGTCCGGTGGCTTAATGGAAGACAGTCCAAGGCAAGAAAATCCATTTAATCAAGTTTAATCATGTTTATTTCTTCATCTGTCAGCAACCACTGATCCAAAATAGCGCATATCTTAGCGCTCTCCATTTTACAAAACCCGCGGACCCGGCTAGCGCACGTCTACTATCAACGAATTAATCCCGCGCTCTGCGTTAAAACCCTATTGCCTCAAACCATTTAAAACTTATGCGCATGCGCGTGACGATTGCACCGCCGATGAGGCCTAGGCGTAATCAAAGTTGTCACTCAAATCCAACCCAAAAAACGGGGATTCCCCTAATTTCGCGGCGCGTTTCGAGATATGATACGAAAATAGTGACGTTTATTGCCACGAAATAAATTATCCTGAAGACCCCTGTAAATTATTTAATTAGTATTCTGACATATATATATATATATATATATATATATATATATATATATATATATATATATATATATATATATATATATATATATATATATATATATATATAAATATATAGTACATATATAAATATATATAAATATATATGCATTGACTGGATTTGAAGTACCTGTAATAAATCAAAAAATTGTGCATCATATGTAACATTTGATTAAAACAGGGAGCTCAAATGAATTACGGCCAGTTAGTGTTGGGACGTTGCTGTCAAAAGATGATGTATTCAACAGAAAATTTTGTACAATTAAGTTCCCTCGTTTACATTTGTGAGTTTTCGTTGGGTTATGGCAAAACTTCATTCTGTTGGGGCGAAATATTGTCATATCAGATTTAATTATAGGTTTATGAAGAGTAGTAATAGATGTTCTGTTTCTAGTACTTGTAACAAGTTATTTTTTTTTCATTCTTCCCAGTAACCACGTATCTTGATAAAAAATTTTAATTACTTTAAAATACACATATAGTAGCATAAGAGCTGGACCCGAGGTAGCCTAGTGATGGCGCGTTGGGTTTTGGAAGGAGAGTGCTCAGTTTAAATCCTGACAAGGTCTATTCAATACTTACAGTGCGGCCATTTCAGTGCAGTCAAAGGTAGAGTGCCCCCTTAATCAATTATTAAACTGTGTTTCATTTTTAATTTAGTACCAGGACCAATGGTTAGAAGTCTTATGTAATATGAAAAATTAGTTTTTAAACTATTTTAGTTGTGCAGTCAAATAGAGTAGTAACAGTTATTTTTTTCTTTCGTATTTGACTTAAAATTTACTTTGTGCCGAAGATACCGTGGTAGTCATCGTGCTACATACTAATAAGGATACAGTACTACCAAAATAGTTTTCAATAATATTTCTTTACAAATGTTTCCCATAGCTCGTAGCCTCGAAACAGAACATATAATTTGAGTTGGATTGACCTAAATAATCTTACGGTGAAAAGATTACCACCCTTTAGTTGAAATTGGATTGTTTATTGCCTTAGTCAAACTCTTCATTCTAAAGAATATTCATCGAATATAAAGTATCTCAATTTGAAAAAAAACTTAATCTGATAAAATCATACAGGGGGAAATAAAATAAACTACTCTTTGAATCGTAATAAAATATCAATTTTCCAAAAACAAAAATAATTTTGCCCCAGGGAAAATTATTTTATGACAAAGTAATTTGCGCAGCAATTAATGTAACGCACAAAATGTAATGACATCACCAAATACTGAGCATAATCAGACACAGAAATATGATATAAGAATCATATAAAATAGGGAAAAAATATTTCCAGTTTTGTATGAAATTTTTAAAATTTTGAACCCACTAAATCCCAAAAATTGGATTGCTCTGTACATTGCATTGACATTGCTAAATTTAAAAGAATTGTGAAACCCACAAAAAAAGTTTTCATAAAAAAGAAAGTTGTTAATGCAGAGTGGAAATGTGAAAAAAACTTCTGAAATGAAGCTTTTGACACGCAAAAAATAGTTTCAAAAATAGAAAAGTTTTATTGATGCGAAAACAATTTCGCAAAGCTGAATTATTTACGTAATAATTCAATAAATTTTGAAGTAAATATCCTACAAAGTCCTTTTCTACATACTGAAATCGAGAGAAAAATATCCATAAAATAACTTGTCTAATACAAAATATCACTTTCAAAAAATGCATTATCTATGAACTGTGCTTTTCATTACGCATTTCGGCGTAAAGCAGAGAATAAAAATATTCAAACAAGGAAACGCTGCGCCGCAAGCAAAACTATCGCTCTCGGTAAAAAGAACAGTTATTGTAAACACTCCTTAGAATCCTAATTCTCCATACTTTTCTTCCAGGTGAATTTTTCTAAACGTGAAGAGCAATACAAATAATGACACACATAGAGGTTTCAAATATATTCATGTATAGCCTAACGACCAGACCCTTTGAAACTCATTAAGCTGTTTTCAATTTTGTGGCATATGTTCCTTTTTGCAGTTTTTGTTTGTTTAGGTGATGATTTTCAAAGAAAGAGTATCAAATTAGCTGCTGGGATCTGTCAAGCGGTAAGAATGGTGTAAAAAATTACGATGTTATGTAAGTTATTACTGCTTCTTTTTTTATATAAAAAGGCTCGTATATTAAAGGGGTTAATATTTAAGAAAGGTTCCAAACTCTACATGTTAGGGAGCATTGAGAAAACTTCTTTATGCTCATAATTTAGGAGAATAACAACCTCCAGGCACTATTTTTTAAATATTTTCTTAGCAAAAATATATTATCGTTTGCTTTCAAAGTAATCATTGAACTTAGAAAAAAAATTTAAATAGTGATTATTTACATTTTTAAAATATATACATGAAAATTTACAGGGGGGGGGTGAACAACTGTTTTAAACCGAAGAAAGTACCATAACTAAAAAAAAAAACTAGGACCCAGTGTGATGAAAAAGAAATCAGTTTGCATAAAAAAAACTTTGTAATATAAATTGTCAATAAGGTTAAGTAGATTTATAGATTTTTTACTAATCTTTCTTTCTTTTATAATAATATATGGCTTATTTTATGGCTTGTTTCCAGTTAATAAATAAAATATTGATTTATGAGCATCCATATTTTTTTCTTAATCTCGACAAAATATATGCAGTGCAGTATCTTTTGCATTCCATTACATTAAAACATCAATTTTAATTTTCCTGTTTTGGCTAATTTACCAATACGAGTTTCTTTATCCTCAAACTAAAATCTTAAATACTCTGAAGTATGTAATTTAAAAAGAAAAGGAATTTTGTCTCCACTAAGGCAACACACAAAATGGCTTATTTTTTTTTAATTTTCTAGTTTTCAGCTTCTAAATTACAAGTTGATTCATGAGCATCCATCTTGTTTCTTAGTCTCACCCAAACTCACACAAAGCAATGCCATCGTCACTAACTTATCAACATATTACAGAAGCATCGTTATTAAACTTTTTACTGGTTTAAGAGTACGGATTTCTTTCCCCTGCAAATAATATAACGAAAATTTTCTTATGTATAATTTTCTTTTAAAGTGTCTTTTTTTCATCACTTACATAGCGCCCAGAAAAGGTATTCTTTAATGTTTGTTATCTTGACCTTATAAATTTATATCTGATTCAAAAGCCTCCTTCCTGTTTCCTGATCTCGTCAAAATACATGCAACACAATATATACCTTTAATGCTAACTTGCCGCCACTTTACAGAAATATCGATATTAAACTTTTTATTTTCATCTTACTTAAAAATACAATATTCTTTCTCCTCTAAGTAATAGAAGATGCACCCATAAAGTAACCGGACAATTTTTTTTATAAATAAGAAATATATTACTCACCTTCAAATAAATTTATCTCCTTCAAAATAATCGCTAAAGGAGTCTGTACAATTTTTCCGACGTGTCTTCAAGTCATCGAAACACTGCTTATAGGCGTCGGAACTAACCGTTCGCAAAATACGCATAACATTTGATTTAATATCCTAGACGTTTTCAAATCTCTGTCCTTTCATGGCCATCTTAAGCTTCTTAAAAAGGAAAAAAAATCAGCTGGCGATAAGTCGGGAGAATATGGTGGGTGATTTATCACTGTAATTGAATGCTTAGCAAGATATTGTTGTACAGAAATTGCTGTATGGGGCCTAGCATTATCGTGTAAAAGAAACCATTGCCCAGAATCAAACAGTTCCTTCCTAACTCGCCTTATCCTCTTTCTAATCGAAAAAGCACCTCCTAGTAGAAATACTGATTAACTGTTTGATTTTCAGGAACAAATTCGCGGTGAATAAGTCCTTTGTAATAAAAAAATGCAAAATCCATGAAAGGACAGAGATTTGAAAACGTCTCGGATATTGAATCAAATGTTACGCGTATTTTGCGAACAGTTAGTCCCAACGCCTATAAACAATGATTCGATGACTTGAAGAAACGCTGAAAAAAATTATATAGACTCCTTTGCCGTTTATTTTGAAAGAGATAAATTTATTTGAAGGTGAGTAATATATTTCTTATTTATAAAAAATTGTCCGGTTACTTTATGGGTGCACCTTGTAGATCTAAATGCTTTAGAACATATTATTCAATAAAAAAAAAATTTGTGCCGTCGGGGGACTCCCGTTAGGAACGAACTTCCTTACGTTATTTTTTCAACCTCTAAACGTGATTTTATATGTAGATTTCTAATGATTATATTAGTGAATTTTTGTCACGCAAAAAAGCGCAGCCCTCTTTTATTCAACCAACCAACCAACCAACTCCCCATCCATCTCTCTCTCTCTCTCTCTCTCTCTCTCTCTCTCTCTCTCTCTGTCTAATCTGCATATTTTATTTTTATTTTTTATGATTTTTTCAAAGCAAAAATGTAAAGTAAGGATTAAAATAAAAAAATTTCATTTTATATTTTAGGAAAAATAGTCATTTATTAAAAATTAATCATAAAATAGTGAATTATAAATTATATATAAAAATTCCAAAATAAATTATATATAAAAAATTCTAAATAAGAAAAAATTCTTTTTAAATTTTATCATTATATTGTATCATGGTAATTATTGGCTTATGGTAACTATAATAAGATGCACTAGGGGTTAGCCCGTCAAAAATGATGTGTTAATTTAAGTTTTTATCAATTAACATATGCAAAGTCAATATTATTTGTATACTTAATAGCTTCTCTACTTTCTTTTATTTAAACTAGGGGCTTCGCCCCTAGGCTCGCTCCTCTGTTATGGCTAAGAACGAGATACATAGGGGTGATTCTCGGGCAATGTAACAGCTTCCATCCATTTACTGCTGTCACCCTTAATGCGAAGTGCGTTTCAACACTGTTGAATTATCAGCTTTAAAATTCAATTAAAAATCGAAAAATTGAGATAGACTTGAAATGAGGTTTATATGAATAAGAAAGCTTTCAGCTTCCAGATGATGCAACTATTTTCTTTGTAAGATAAAAACTCGAGTAGCATCGATATTATATCCACATAGGGGACGATATTTCTTTAAAAACTGTTGTACGATCATTAAGAATATTTAATAGAGAAAAATAAAATAAAAAGAACAATACATAAAACTTTTCTATTAGATAAAACAGATTTATTTTGAAATGAAATTTATAATAACATAACTGCGATGCCATGGGAATTTATTTTTCTATAATAAGCAGAATTTACTTACCAAAAATGGTGTGGTTGAATATTAGGAAATCCATTTCTTATTTGCTATAAATAAGTTTTAGAATAAAATGCAATAATGTGATTTTAGCAGTTAACCTGGATGTTCCGATTTTTAAATAAATATTTGGAATTTCAAAAAAATGAATAAATAGATAACAGAATAAATAGCAACAGCGTTTTTTAGAGAAAATTCCCCTCTAAGCATAGAACAACTAAAAATCAAACCTGGGTGAAATAAACTACAATTACGGGAAAACGTTAAATGCGGAAACATAACAAAGCTATACGATCGTCGGGACTGGGTGAAATAAACTACACATACGGGTGAACGATAGATGCGGAAACATAACACAGCTATACGATCGTCGGGACTGGGTGAAATAAACTACACATACGGGACAACGATAGATGCGGAAACATAACAAATCTATACGATCGTCGGGACTGGGTGAAATAAACTACACATACGGGAAAACGATAAATGGGGAAACATAACAAAGCTATACGATGGTCGGGACTGGGTGGAATAAACTACACATAAGGGAAAACGATAGATGCGGAAGCATAACAAAGTTATACGATCGTCGGGACTGGGTGAAATAAACTACACATACGGGAAAACGATAGATACGGAAACATAACAAAGCTATACGATCGTCGGGACTGGGTGAAATAAACTACACATACGGGAAAACGATAGTTGCGGAAACATAACAAAGCTATTCGATCGTCGGGACTAGGTGAAATAAACTACACATACGGGTGAACGATAGATGCGGAAACATAACAAAGCTATACGATCGTCGGGACTGGGTGAAATAAACTACACATACGGGAAAACGATAGATACGGAAACATAACAAATCTATACGATCGTCGGGACTGGATGAAATAAACTACACATACGGGTAAACGATAGATGAGGAGACATAACAAAGCTATACGATCGTCGGGACTGGGTGAAATAAACTACACATACGGGAAAACGATAGATACGGAAACATAACAAATCTATACGATCGTCGGGACTGGATGAAATAAACTACACATACGGGTAAACGATAGATGAGGAGACATAACAAAGCTATACGATCGTCGGGACTGGGTGAAATAAACTACACATACGGGAAAACAAATGAGGTCTAGTGTGAAAGAGAGCGATAGATCCGCTGAGCGATAACTCGCGTCCGATGCGATAACCATTCAGCCACGGAATCCTTGAGAAAAAGCTCTTGTGGAGGGGACATAACGCGATTTCGTTACGTGACGATTTCTGCCAGTTCACAAGCCGAGTAAAAGAACTTCGTTCGAAAAAGTGTTTTATTCTGTCTTCATTAATGTAACACACAAAATGTCTGAGAGCGCGGTGTCCCAGTTGGCAAGAACAGCGGGCCAGAGATCTGAACGTCCCTGGTTCGATGCTCGTCGCTGAAAATCCACCGCCGTGTTCACTAATGATGGCCAGAGCACGTAAAATAGGTCGCAGCTGCAATGTCCTCCAAGTTTTCAAATTTACCTCTGGAGGTGCGGGGTCAAGTGCTCCGGTCTCGTCACTTGACTCGGTTCAAAATTACGGGACCGGTCATTTAGCCAAGTCGGACTCCGACCCTTGCGGTAATAATTTAAAACAGGAGCCCTTTCTTAATAGTCCCTTTTAGCCCAATAGCCTATTAGAACTTGGTGAACGGAGCCTTCAACCAGGGGACATTAGCAACCAACAACAAAATAATCTTTTTCTAATTTTCTTGTTCTGAGTTTGAAAACTGAATATTGAGAAATAATTGATCTTGCTTTCCAGCCTTGTCAAAACAAAACAGACGCAACGCAATGTCTTTCTTAATAGTACAATTACAGTGCATGTTTTTTTTAATAAGGCCTTCTTACCATTGCTTCAGGAGAGAATCGTAGCGTCAGAGTTTAACATTTTTTTTACCAGTCACAGAATTCAACGCAATGACCACGTGATATATGAAACCAATCACGAGCCATATCAACAATCTCGGCGCCAACGGAGAAACGCTATTCTACCACTACACCCGGGATGCAATGTGACTACTAAATTATCTCGACTTGAATCCTAAGTTTTCTCGATTTTACAAAAACATCGATTTTCAACTTTCTTTTATTTGGCTTGTTCCCGAATACATCAATCCCTTCTCCTTACTATAACGCCTTCAATAACTGCGGATACACAATTTAAAAAGAAGGTCTCTTTACATTCATTTTTGCTGCACGCAATATTGCTTATTATTTTTACCTTTATTTTTTATTAACTTGCTTTCTTGTTTGTGTGCGTGTTTGTCCAATACAAATCTTGCAATCGATTTTTAACTAACTTCCCGATTAGCATTACATTTGGAACTTTTAGAATAGCTCAGAACACAATGACAGTGCATTATTTTAATACTTTTAGCCATCTTTAAGCAGTTTTGAATTCATTTGCGGTTAATTTTGTTTTGTAGACTGGTGCGGCCATCTATCGCCGCGACGGGAACGAAAAGTTAAACGCAAGTTAACCTCCAATTAACTTCATTTTCTTTCAACTTGATGGGATAATTCATCAAAAAAATTTTAAAAAGCATTTATTAATACATAGAATTTGTCAAGTTTATATGATTCAACAGAAAATTTAAAAACATGGTATATAAAAAGTTCTTTTTATCTTGCAATTATTAATTTCCTTGTTTTCAGTTTCTAAATGGTCGGTTGACTCAGAGCATTCACCTTCTTTCCCAATCTCGCCAAAATCGCTCACAATGTATATCCTGCATTACTGTTCGCCTTCCAGCGTATAAATCTCTTAACCCTTCAGCGGGCGTCCCAATTTTTGGAACACCAGTAGGCGCGCGTGGTACAAATTGCAACGATTTTCAACCCTGATTATTCCTCTTGTAATAAATTTTTTTTCAGATTGAATATAATAATTCTGCGTTTTTGTACAAGATATAAAATGTTGATAATATTTAGTTATATTTATAATTAAAGGCCAAATAATGCACATAAAGTCCCTTATTTCAAAACTGTCCGGTTTATTGGATCTCAGGACAACTTGCGAATGGATTCCTATTATGTTCAAAAACCTAAAAAACCATGAGATTATCCATCTTCGTGATATGCGGGATACCGAGCAATAGCTGCACATTTGATCGACTCCATCAACTTCTGTTTTTGTCGTATAGTAATCCAGCATAATCGCTGGTTTACAAAGGTTAAATTCCCGACTAACAATGATTGGAAAGGAATACAAGGGTTATAAAATCAGACATGCATTAGAAAGGATGTGGCTATAAATAGAAAATGCTTAGAGTATTCAAACCTTACATGTAAAAACAAACCAATCAAAATTACGAAAATGTTGCACTTTGTACACGGGCGCGCCCGCTGAAGGCTAAACAGTAGTTCGTTGAATGCCATCAGGCTTTATGTCCGTATCATGATATCTTTCAATGTCTATATAAAAAAATATAGACGAAATCCAGGAACATATCATACTAGAACTTTCTAGTATATGTTCCTGGTTCCTCATATAAGCATAAAATTCCTCATATAAGCATACTGTTTATATGTGGTAGTTAACAATTTTCTTAGACAAAATATTAATTAAATAACGAAAATTATCAATATCAATCTATTTGAAATTATTATTGCTTGCAAAATTAGAAGAATGTTTAAAGGTATTTTTATCCTGACGGCAGTGTCTGAGCAATTTTGCTGCTCATTGTTTATATTTATTTTTTTACACTATACATTTTGAATATATACATATTAAAGTATAAATTTTTAAGTATATATTTCGAAAATATTTTGAGTGAAAGTATGTAAAGCGTAGCAAAAATTGGATTGGAAGAATATTTACTAACTGAATATTCACTAACTATTAAAAATTATAAATAACGTTTGAAAATCATGAAAGGTACTACATTTCAAAATAAATTATCCAAAATTCTGTATACTTTTGTCAGTTTTGTGCGTTTATAAAAACTTTCAAACTGTTTAGATTTTCAATAATGCTCCGAATTGCCGTAATAATGACTTTGAAAAAGCGAGAAGAAAATTTCCATTTTAAAAATTTCATGTTATCTAAATTGTATTATTTTCAACAGATTTATATATTATGTATAAAATCTGAAGGATTTTGCAAGCTGTGATGCAAATATAAACGTTAATATCCGAATAAAATCTCTGAAATTCAAATATACACCGTCCTAACACTGGAAATTTTTTTGAAAAAATAGATACTTTGTAGCCTTCAAGCACAGGATGTGTATCATTTCACTGTGAGCGAAATTTTATGCATTTATACATACAATTTTATAAGTGCAACTTTGAATCGCAAAAAAATCGCAAAAAAATTATAAATCTGATAATCAAAACTGAGAAAAATTAAATGAAAGGGAAAAAATCCTCTATCTGAATGTTGAGAGGGAAGCTTCTGGGGTAAAAAGAGGAAAATAAAATTCAAACAGTTACGGGTACAGAATTAAAGTCTACCTTCATAGAAAGCGAAAAATGCGTGTTTGGTCTAAAATTCGTACGCTGAAGTTAAACAGCTCTCTTAAGTGGACACTCCCAAAAAAGGAGAAAAAAAGGTCTTTGATTAATTGATTCACTTTTCTACCTACAAATGCATAGAAAGTTACTGATGGTTAATTAGCCAGTTTGTTTACGATGTTCTTCCATGGAATTTACTTTACAGTATATGTTAAAATCGTCTCACATTCTAAGTGCATCAAGTGATGAGAAATTAGTAAATATATTATAAGAATCCGTTACGACCTTTCCGAATAAATCACCCAGACAGCCGGACCTCCCACAGCAGGTGACCAGCGAACAGTTCTATCTATCAGCGTCAAGGTGTCTGCACGCAAAGAATGGTGTTGCTTCTAGCAGCCGGGCCTGGGAGGACGTAAACTAATGACTATTTCGACGTAAACTAATGACTATTTCGACGTGAACTAATGATTTTCAGATCAGCTGAATTATGGGAACCGAACACATGGCCTCGTGGTCAGGCGAATCACAGCCAACGGACATGACGTCACAAAATAGTGCCAGCCAACCAAAACTTTTGCAGTCACGTGACCGGAAGCACGGTTGCCAACGCCGCCAAAAAAAAATCCAGTTTTTGAACAGACTTGGTCATCTAGAAAGCACCGATCGCCTACGTTGTCTTGGAGCGACCGACTTGATCTTGACTTATTTTTCAGAGCAGCCGCTCGAAGCTTCTCGTCCACGAATACTTCACCCTGAAGTATAGCTATCTCAGAGCATCCTGCTCTACAGGCTTCGGTTAGTTCTTCACTTCATCTAGAAGTTATCTTCATATTTCAGAGCAGCCCGCTCTATAAGCTTCCCGCGATTATAACTGCCTTTACGAAGTTATTCCATTTTCAGAGCTGTACGCTCTAGAGGCTGTGTACCGACCTTCTAGTTCCGCTGTGACTGTACGTGCATCTTATCATCGAAATCATTTGGTTATTACGAAGGCCAGTTCCCTCTATGTCTAGAGGTAGATCAACTCATGTGTAAATAGCATACCAAGTTTCCGACTAAAATTTAATAAAACTGTAATTTAATGTAGTACACTGACTCTGACCATTTTTAGCTACCCGGAGTCTGAAGATATCACAATATATATATATATATATATATATATATATATATATATATATATATATATATATATATATATATATATATGTAATAAATTAAATACTAGGCCCTCCATTCTATCAGTTAAATTCCCTTTCCTAAATCCAATCCCCAGTAACATTACTTTAACGCTTTAAAAACCTATAGCAACAGGACTTCCCATAAAACAGCAAACGTTGCATTTCTACACGTGTATACGTCCCGAGAAAGGCGTGAGTTCGCATCGCCAGCCCGAAATTTCGCTGACATTTCAAAATAACAGCCACATGTATCTCGCTTCTAGCGCGTAATGTTGAAAGGTGATATTGCACTTCGCTCCGAGCATCTGAAATGAAAGGACGTATGTTACTATAGCTCCTAATAAAATGATTCGACCCGACTGCTTCAAAATTTTAGTTTCTTTCAGGCTGAGTCTAGCTCCAGCCATGTAAATTTGAGCTAGTTTTCCTTTTCAGGTTGCATTTTAAGAACGAGATGTAATGATTATATTACATATATATATTTATATATATATATATATATATGGGTGTGTGTTTGCTGTGCAAAGGTTGTTAAGTCCCAAATGGGCTAAATTCCGTTATGAAACCAAGCATGTTTGAAAAATTAAGGTAGTTTGAAAAATTAATGTACTGCAAGTCCCATTCCACACCTAAATATTTTTAATCATCAGGAAAAATTTGGGATAAGTCAAACAAAGCACAAACATGTGTTAAAGGGGTTATGTCCCAATCACGGATTTAATACTCTTTACTCAATAAAAAAATTAGAAAACTTTACTTTAAAAAATATTAAAATTAAACTTTAAAAAACTGATTTTACAAACGCAATTTTTTTTTTCAATCCCGTTTTTCTCAAAACTAAGATTTTGGTTTGGACCTCACACTCTTTACACTATAAACACACATATATATATACAGTGGAATCTAGATCTAACGTTTTTCAAAGGCCGACTGAACTGAACGATAAATGCGTAAAGACGGTAGATGCGGAAACATAACAAAGCTATACGATCGTCGGGACTGGGTGAAATAAACTACACATACGGGAAAACGATAGATGCGGAAACATAACAAAGCTATACGATGGTCGGGATTGGGTGAAATAAACTACACATACGGTCAAACAATAGATGTGGAAACATAACAAAGCTATACGATCGACGGGACTGGGTGAAATAAACTACACATACGGTAAAACGATAGATGCGGAAACATACAAAGCTATACGATCGTCGAGACTGGGTGAAATAAACTACACATACGGGCAAACAATAGATGTGGAAACATAACAAAGCTATACGATCGTCGGGACTGGGTGAAATAAATTACACATTCGGGAAAACGATAGATACGGAAACATAACAAAGCTATACGACCGTCGGGACTGGGAGAAATAAACTACATATACGGGAAAACGATAGATGCGGAAACATAACAAAGCTATACGATCGTCGGGACTGGGGGAAATAAACTGCACATACGGGAAAACAATGATTCGGGGAACGATGCATCGATATTCCATTGTGTATATATATATATATATATATATATATATATGTAGGATGAAATATCCACCAGAGGTCGCAGTAGGCAACGCGACAGTTTTACGTCTACGCATCTGGACATTCGGCGAGTGGAAACTGGCGTATGTGGACATAGCGGGCCACGTACAATTGCTAGGACTATATCAGTATTGGACTTGCATCTGGGGCAACAGACACTCCTGTCTCTTTTGCTCGTTTGTTTAATGAGAATATAATTAACAGGGTATGTATAATTAATATAATATTTCTTGAAACCAGGGATAAAATGCTTCATAAATGTTAATAAATGTCATTTTGTTCAAAGTTTATGTCTGGCTATCGTAAATAGAATTTTAGATATGCTCAGAATAATAAAGATATGGTGCGATATTTTCGAGGGTGTAGGGTGCAACATTATCATTTTTGTTACTTCTCAGATCGCTAGATGGCTCTGATTGAAAAATTGCTTTAAAGGAGTGTTTGAGAAATGTGTTAAGGAATGGACAAATGTATGTTTCGGCTGAAGCTGCAGCTTTTTATATATACCCTGACGTACAGATTTTCGGTGTACCGAAATCTACAGGTAAACAACGTAACTAAAAACCAAATCTTTTTTTTTCTATTCCACTACACTTCAAAACCAACCAGATAACTCTGCACCGTTTCTGAACTTTTCGGATGGTTCCACAGCCAAAACACAACGAAGAATCGAAATTTAAAATTTTTCGACACAATGCAATTCGCTTGTATATGTAAGTCTGATACAAAATTTGCTAATTCCAAATTCTTGTTCTTTATTCACATTATTAGCATTTACAGTCGTCTTAAGCAATATTGAATATTAAATAGTACTATATATATATCTTTTTGATTTCGTTAGATAATTTTTCCGCAAACACGGATGAAATCAAAACAGAATTGGCAAAATCCAATTACAGTAGCGAGAAATGTCGTTAGGAAATATTTGTTTCCCGTCTTCGAAAAAAAGAATTAAAGAAAATAATATAGTTTTGAGAAAATTTAAAATAGGAAAGCTGTGTTTTGATTTTTAAAAAAATCTTTGCTTTGAATTTAATATTTTAATATTTTTCATCATTATTTAAATTATTTCATCATTATTTTAAAAAAACATATTCCCTTTGCAAATAGAAGAAAAATATAATTTGTGTTTTTACTTTTTAAGGAGCCCTGAATATATTTGTTTAATACTTCGAGTGCAAAATTTTTTTGCTGCTTAAAATAATCTGTGTTAGGAATACTCAATTGGTATAGACACATACAGGGATTAATTAAATTTAATTCTATTTAGCATGAAATAGGATTACCCATCTATTATTCATAAAAACTTTTTATAGTATACTTTGAGGCTTAAAGATCGCAATCATTTAAACGAGATGTCTTTCCCGAGAAACGGCTATCATTTAACTGAAGAGAATGAAGAAAAAAATATTTCTTGTAGGGTGTAAGCAGCTTAATGAGGTTCAAACAGTGTATCATTAGACTAAACACGAAAATTTTCTAGTTTTCCATCTATTATTTTTATTAGGCTTGAAGATATAAGGAACTGTACAAATTCGAAGCAGGACGCTACTCTCTCTCTCTCTCTCTCTCTCTATATATATATATATATATATATATATATATATATATGCACTGGTTTCCAAAACTAATGTCACAAACACAAAATCTGTGATATCTGGAGAAACAATTGGTTTTTTAACGATAATTGGTACACAGATGGCTCACACAATGAGAAAGCATAAAGCAGTATAATAAGATGAATAAGGGGCAAATTGTTAGAGAGATTCAAATTAGACCAAAAACGGTGGAACCACAAAGCATCATGTCTCCACGACGGTCCGTCTAATAGGGGGGGGGAGGGTGGCCATCGTGCACAGCAAGCCGCACAATGAACTGTCATAGTGTTGATGAGAATGTTGATAAATATTTGTGGCAACAAAGTTGATGGAAGGGGCAATGACGTCGTTGAATTGATCTTCCTAGACCATTCCAAACAGGCTCTATAGGATTTAGGTCCTTGAGACATCGTTGGCTAATCCATACGGCGCATACCCTCTTCCTCAAAAAAGATCGTCAACAAGGTGAGCTCTATGAGACCTCCTATTATCGTCCATAAAAGAAGATGCCTGGACCGGCAGACCCCGGAGCTACCTTACATATGCTTCAAGGACCTCATCACTACAGCTCTGCGCGCTGACACTGCCCGCATAGAAGATATGCAGTGGTATACGACTGCCCAACGTGATGCTGTCCCAGACCACGATTGCCTTACCATTACATATGAAAACATCGACTTCAGACTCTGTGCTCCAACAGGATTGAACAGGGAAATCGACGCACTTTGGACAGCCTGGGGAACTAGCTTTCCTTGGACAGTTCGACTCCCAGATGAGCGCCAATGAATGCGTGTTGACTTTCCTATGCTTCGAAAGTTTATATTGAAAGAATGGCATTCGAAAAAGATCTGGAGTTTTGGATGACGGGTTCCAAGAACTTGTTGAGTGTGAAAAGTGTTCGTGCCGCTAGCCGCGAGAAAGTTGTTTGCTTGCCCGTCCGTTTCCATTTCTGGCGGTGTACATGGCGGCTGAGAGAGATAAATTGCTATACCATTTCCATAGAATGTATGTGGAATTTTTTCATTAATAAAATTTTCTGATTTCTTCTACGGTTCTCTTTCCTTTCCTTCATTGATATTTCTTGAATTGTCGTGGATTGGTCCAGATGTGTGCATTGATATTTAGAGCTTCAGGAAATGTTTTAACCACGTGGTTGCACGGGCTGTGTGTAAATGGGGCAATTATTCTTAATACTAAATTGAGAGTATAAATTAGGTTTCCTATGTATTCGCCTTCCTCACTCTGAATATATATGCACGTGGAAATACAACACTTATAATTTTGCTGCAGATGCATAGGGATTGTGAAATGTAAAATACTTCGCAGCCTAATTGGCTGAGATGTGATGTCTTTATCTGTTCATAATGTGCTTATTTGTATTTCAATAAAAGTTTAATTTCATCAGGTCATGATCTAACCTGTGTCGTAAGTGAAATTTCTTTATATATTTATTATTCTATACGCAGGGTACTAACCTCTACTAATCGTGCCCAATTACACCACCAAAAGGGTCCATTTATCTTATGTTGTAGGGATGATTGCATGTCTCAGACCGTCTGCAGATAAAGACTTATTGAGAATCACTGTGCACTAAATCTGGACTCATCAGTCACAAGAACACACCCTCAATCTTGTTGTGTCCCAGAATGATGTGTTCGGCTCCACGAAAAAGGATATGGTCAGAGGGGGATACACCACTGATCGTAAGGCGTGTAAAGGCTCTTCTCTACTAGGCGCATGTATAGTTTGCCAGGAAACTGTTATTCCAGACGCAGCAGCAAGGTCCTTGGAGAGCTCTCTAGCCGTCATCTGGCTATGCTGTCACGCATTTAATACAACGTAACGATCCTGTGGAGGTGTCGTCGCTCTTGGGTGGTATTGGCCGGGCCTTCTTATGACAGTACCACTTGTTTGGAATTGATGCTATGACCGGGGTTCCACTTCTGGTGCCATCGAGCTGTCTCCGCTTCAGACTCGCCAGCTTCAAGCCAGCCGATGGTTTTAAATCTCAGTGAGACTTCTAAACGATTATAACTCATTCGCACTAAAATCAATTAATCTTGGGGGTTTAATGCAAGAATCACGATTCTGCAGACAAAATTCACAGTTGAACTTTCACATCCTGCTACCAAACTTACTCTAAATACCGTTGCATCAAAACTGAATGCTAAAAATATGCTAATATTTTTTTAGTCTAGTGCGGAGGCACTTGTCGTTAGACATTTTACCTTTTGTTATTCACCGCTATTTTACTGGCTACTTTACTATGGGAGAATCATATAGATGAGCCAGCACTGCTCCATATGAGGGGAACGACACGGAAACAACCATGCCTTATTCGGGATTTCAACACAAGCCCACTTACAGCGGGGCAGCTCAGAACGCTTACCACTACATCCTGTGGGCGGCGTGTTAATATTATATGTGGTAAAAATGTTATCATTTTTACACACACACACACACACACACATATATATATATATATATATATATATATATATATATATATATATATACACAGTGCGTCAAATAAGTTTTAAGACTCGTCCCAGAGCGCAGGATGTAAAGGCGCTGTGAGTGTAAATCCGCATGCGTCATAACGTCCATCGTCTGCTGGCACACTGCTAACAAGTTTTGCGCATTTCTTTAAGTAGTTTAGAGAAGGCGAGCGTTTATTGCAGAAGTGAATATTTTTCATGTTGATTTTTTAAGATGGAGCAAAGAGCTGTAATTAAATTTAACGAAAAACTTAGTAAAAGTACTTCGGAAACATACCAACTCATGAAACAAGTTTACGGTGACTGTTGTTTAAGTAGATGAAATGTTTTTGTGTGGCACAAACGTTCTTTGGACGGAAGAGATACGGTAGAAGATGATCAGCGTAGTGGAAGACCAATTTCCTCTAGGAGACCTGAAGTTATTGAGAAAGTACGAAATTTCGTAACAAACGATCGCTGTGCATCACTGAGAATTATGGAAGACTCTTTAAACATCAACAAAGATACAATTCGAACCATCCTACATGAAGATTTGGCAAAACAAATGTGTGTGCTAAATGTGTTCCACACACTTCAACCCCTGAACAAGCAATGAGAAGTGCACATTGCGGAGACATTAGTTCAACAGCTGAAAACGATCCAAACTTCTTGAAGTCCATTGTTACAGGTGATGTAACCTGGTGTTTCCAATATGATCCTGAAACAAAACGAAAAAGTGCGGAATGAAGTCACCAAATTCACCACAAGCCAAAAAAACAAGAAAAGTTCCATCTAAAATCAAAACAATGCTCATTACATTCTTCGATAGTAAAGGTATTATCCACAAAGAATTTGTTCCAACTGGACAAACAATTACAGGTCAATACTACTTAGCTGTTTTAAAGCGTTTGACGGCCAGAAATCGTCGCATTCGTCCAGACAATAGGACTGAAAGCAGTTGGTGTTTGTTACACGACAATGCCCCCAGTCAGACCTGCCTTATTGTTAGTCGATTTTTGGCAAAAAATAATGTCTGTCTGTTGAACCATCCACCGTATTCACCTGATTTAGCAACCTGTGACTACTCCTTATTCCCAAAACTTAAAATGAAGTTAAAGGGGTGGTATTTTGAGGATATTTCGACCATACAAGAAGCTTCGACGTGTGCTTTGCAGGCCATTCTACAAAGTGATTTACAACAGGCTTTCGATTCATTATTAAATCGCTGTAAAAAGTGCATTGAAGCCGGAGGGTCCTATTTTGAATAAAAAACCAAAACAGGTATTTATTTCTTGTTTCCATTTCTTTTTACAGACCCAGTCTTAAAACTTATTTGACGCACTGTATATATATATATATATATATATATATATATATATATATATATATATAGATAGATAGATAGATAGATAGATAGATAGAGTTTTATATATATATATATATATATAGTCTGTGTGTGTGTGTAAATATATGTACCTAAATCAACATCTCGTTAAAGAAAATCTGATGTAGGAAACTCCTGTATAAAATGAATCTTTACAAAATCCCAATTCTTCTAGTGTTTTTGTACATTCCTATAGATTTACATGTAACTAAGAGTAACTCAAACAACGGTATCAAAATCAAAATATTTGACTAATAACCCTGCATTCTGGTAACTTCACAGAAATAAAAGTTAAATAGTGACCTTTTAAGTAACACACATCCTCCAAAACGGAAAACAAAATTTAAGTAGTAATACTAAAATCTTGTATCGCAAGAAAAGCAAAAGAAAGACAGCCATTTACATTAAAACCATGTTCTTCTTCTAAAGATTTCCTTTTTTCTTCATTTTCTAGGGATACAAATCAATAAATAGATGAGTGAATAAATTTACACAGACATGAAACACATTTTTATAGAGACTCCGAATAACAGCTCCTATCGAAGTATCAAATGCGCAGTATCGAAGTAACACCTTTTCATTAACCACTTAAGACAGGACACCGTTTTCCTTGGCAAAAACTCTCCTTATAATGCTGAAATAATTACCATTTAGAGCAGTGATTCTCAACCTTTTTATATCTAGGTCCACCCTTTAGATGACCTTCATATCATCCGTTCATCTCCCTACACCTGAAACATATTTACTTAAATTTTCAAACGTCAGAATGTGTAGAAGGATCAAAAGGTTTTAGTTGAGAACCAAGACGTAAGTGCTGGTTACGAGTTTATAAACGCTTTGCAGTAAGGGTCCATAGAGCCAAATAAAGCACAGACCATGAAATAAGCTTACTCTAAAGGTGAACAACATAAGTATGACTAATTGGTACCCGCCATAACATGACGGCTACATAGTAAATAAATGTACTAATACTGAAATTATACTCAACACATTATTTACAAAAGTTGAGAATCATAATAATGCGCAGAAACAAATTAATGTGTTAAGCGAACTCGTGCTTAGTAAGTATCTAAAGCCAGATTTAAAAATGTTCCTGAGCATGCGCAGAAAGCAATTTTTTTTAATTGTAAATTATCTCTCATAAAATAGCGAGAAATAAAAATTTCCATCAGGTTTAGTCTTATATTTTACAAACATAATTATCATAAAAATAAAAATGGCAGAGAGAGATCTAGAGAGACTCCTCGGAATAAACATGTTTATCGTTAACACATGTCACTGTTCATGCACACAAACAGTGAGTTTCTAAAGACAGAATTAAACATGCCACTGAGCATGCGCAGAAATCAATTTTTTAATTGTCAATTATCGCTAATCAATAGAAATTGCTGTTGGAAAAACCAAATTTGACAAATCTACAGATTACAGTCTCTCGTATAAGACCAAAATTAAGTCAATTGATACAGTACTTTTCTCTCACGGACTGGCCAAAAAGTCGGCTTAGTAACTTAAATATATAGATGTTTACATCACTATTCCAATGGTCAAAATAATGAATAATGGAAAAATAACAAAAGTACGATAATTATCATATACCTAATCGGTGAAATTAACTTCCATTTTCACAAGCCTTGTTCAAAATATGTTCTACACATATTTTTGATAACCATTCGCCACCCCCCTACCCCTCAATATCATTTATACCACCTAAGGAGGGGGCTCGGACCATCGCTTTAGGGGGATAAAATGAAATACCTTGAAATAAATGAAATTCTGATTGACAGACAAATATACCAATTTTATCAGTAGAACAATGACCTTTTATGTGCTCATAAGGTCCTCCCGAATAATTTTCTTTTTAATTTTTTAGAGTAAAAAATATCAAGAATTTTGGCACGCTATACTGAACTTCCTGATTTTCAAAAAGGTTTGGTGATAGGATGCTGTTTAAGCAAACAGATTTTACGACATCTTCGAATGACATCCACGACAGTCGATGTCATTCGAAGATGAAAGTCCGAGAGCATCTTTGGAACGAAAACCGAACCTAGAAGATCGCACAAACTGGAGGGTTGACTGGAATAGGACTACAGAATAATAGCTCTTTCACTGCATCAACATTGCTTCAAAGGAGTCCCAAACCACAAAAATCTATATTACTAGCCGTGAAACCGGTCGAAACCTGCATCATACCTCGCTTTCTTGGGTACTGTACAACCTGCCGTAATGCAACACTTTCTTCAACTCCAGACCTGGTTTTAAGCACGAAACATACAAAAATTAGATGTCCCGATCTCAATCCTCCCGTATATATATATATATATATATATATATATATATATATATATATATGTCACGACCCTATCGCCGTGCACCCATCTAAATACACTAATTAATCCAATTGCAGTCATCAAACAGTAGGCCAGTGGAATAACTAATACTTAATTAACTTTTAAACACCTCTTTATTAATTAACATTAATCGAAAACCCAATTAATCCAGCTAAATCGCCATTTTCAATCATCTCACAGAGCTCCCGACAGACGCACGTCTTGACTCTATCAAATATTTCCCCGAACTGCGTAATTTCTTTCTCTTCGTTATATAAGTCACATAGGCGTAAGCTATCTTCTAGAGCCCCTCCCCCTCTGCTCGAACATTCGATGGTTATGTAAGATACGCGCGTGTGCGAGCGAATGACCCTGAACTCTTTCGCTGCGAAATACAGTCTACTTCCTGAATTTGAAAACACACTAGGACTTAATAGAATTTTACTGTTTAACGCTCATTAATATAATTAACTATAGCTTATGCTTTAATCATCACATATATATATATATATATATATATATATATATATATATATATATATATATATATGTGTGTGTGTGTGTGTGTGTGAGTGTGTGAAATAAATTTCTTTTCATTGTCATGACACGCCTAGTCCAAATTCTTTCATCTTATCGCGGCAGAACACTGCCCCTCATTTTGATTTTGACCTATATCCACCGGAAGTAATCTATTAGTTTTTCCCCTAAAGCCACTCGCGGACCATTATATAACAGTTATATAAGATCGAACCGGGTCGAACGTTCGAGAAACATCACACCATATGACGCCTCATAGTCAAGTGATGAGTTTAGACCAGGGGTGTCAAACTCAAAGGCTAACTTGGGCCAAACAAACAAGGTTTAACTATAGGTGAAAGGCAAAAAAAAATCAATATTAAAACAAACGTATGTTTATTTACCTAATTACAGTATATTCAACATAGATAAACGCATTTTGTTTAATAATAGAAAAAAAAGAGTGTAATTAAGAAAACATTTAGCGAATTCTTCCTATCTTATTATAATTCTGCGTCGGTATTTTAATATATATTACTGTGGGCCAATATATTGGCCGGGGAGCAAAAATTTTAGTCGCGGACCGCGAGTTAGACACCCCTCATTTAGACCAATTATAGTTCAGTGCGCCTCTACCTTGGAGATCTGATCGTCTATTTCCGAAGTTTTTGTGGGAGTGCTCCCAACGGGGAAACATGTAAAGTTCGCTGCTGTCAAAATGTGTGGGCGGTGCCCGCTAGTGCGCGATGTACTGAGGATTCAGTGTTTGAGTCACGAAGTATATTTCCTCAATAAAAAGACGTATACTAGCTATGTGGAGTTCTATGTTTGTTCTGCCTGGACTTCCTTCCTTTCGAGTAACAACTTCAAGTCTACTCTCCATTGCATGTTTCTCCGTCAACCCTGCTACGACTACACCCCGTCCAGTTTTCATTACATATATATATATATATATATATATATATATATATATATATATATATATATATATATATATATATATATATATATATATATATACATATATATATATATATATATATATATATATATATATATATATATATATATGTATGTATACATATATATGTATATATATATATATATATATATATACATATATGTATATATATATATATATGTATGTATATATATATATACATATATGTATATATATATATATGTATGTATATATATATATATGTATATATATATATATATATATGTATATATATATATATATATATATGTATATATATATATATATATATATATATATATATATATATATATATATATATATATATATATATATGTATATATATATATGTGTATATATATATATGTATATATATATATATATATAGATATATATATATATATATATATATATATGTATATATATATATATATATATATATATGTATATACATATATATATATATATATATATATATATATATATATATATATATATATATATATATATATATATATATATATATATATTGTACATGAGATATATATCCTGTACTTAACTTTCTCATTTTCAATTACGTTTATTACAAGATTTAAATACAAAATTTTGAAACTACATGAAATTGGGACAAACTTAAATACTATTTGCAGCGTACAGCTTTCCATACAAGCGAATCCTCTACTTCAGGAACTATGTTTTTCTTCATGAGACTATTTATTTAACGGAAACTATCCCATTTCATTTAAATTATCATAGCTATTAATTTTATTAGTTTATATAAAGCCTGCATTTTATGTAACTCATCCGCTTTTTGCAAACTAATCATGTCAAATTTATGATCCTGTTCCTGTTTTTTATGCAAGTAAATTACTGTCGACAATCTATTAATTTAAACCAGATTAATATACCTTTGTCTCCATTTTAAGCAATCTTTTAAGTTTACATAAAATAAATTTTATGTGACTCATGAAGCAAAAGCTCTTATCTAGTTTTCCAAAATTAAAAAAGAATATCAAACTAGTAAAGATCTTATACAAATATTTAAATGAGTGTGTTTCATTACTTGCATGATACTGAGCTGCTATAAAGATATCTGATTAAAATTAAAACACAAAATTACTTCATATATCACTTTCACTGAGGCATAAACTTCAACTTCATATTTAAGATAAAGAAAGGGATTTTCTGGAGTTGAAATATTTAAGTCGCCTAACAATGTTAATAAATAATAAATTGTAAAAGTTATTAAAAGTTATAAGAAACTGGAGTTAAATTTCTAAAAATAATTAATGTAATTTTCTGTGTATTTTCATGCGGGAGTTTTAATTAACATGTTAATGAAGTATATACAACCAATATTTTATACAAACTGTAAGATTCTCATATTCTCAGAATGAAAAATATTAAGATAAAATAAATTTCTCTGAAGGAATAGCCTTGTATTCATTATATAAAGCAGAAAAAAAATTTCTTTAGTTTTCTACAACGAAGCACATGTAGCTATGGATGCTTCTAGTAATTAATATCTCAATATAACCGCTCTTTAGAATTGTTTATACAGTAATTAAGATGAAATACTTTTTACGTACGAATAGCTTTAATAATTTGCAAAAATTTGCTTCAAAAATTTGATCTTCTCAGTCAAAGAAGATCAGTCTTAGTTACTTTCGATTTGGTATGCAATATTTTGTATATTAAATACTTCTATTTCAGAAACTTATCTTGAAAAGTTCTTTCATTAAATCGTTATTCAAATGCGTAAATACAGGAAATACATGTCCCTTCTTAATGTGCTTTTCACTATATTATTCATGCACGGAAGCTTTACGAGAAACAGGTATGTATTTATAAAATAAATGTTTGAGAAACTGAGAGATTTATTTGATTTAATATGCAAAAGAAACCATAATTTCTAGAAAATAAAGTAAGCTTGACAATACTTAGGAAGCTGAAATAAAAAAAAAATAAAAATAGACGCATTAACTCAACCATATATTTGTTTTATACTTACTTCATGTTCGATTGCGAAAATGTAGAGGACGATTTACGTCATGGTGTTATGTCAGCATGTGATTTCCATACCAGATAAGAAGGTAGGACCACGAGTCAGTTTTTAAGGGAGTAATATTAAAAGCTTTTTTAGAAAATCTGCCGTGTTGTGCTATGTAAAAACTACTTTTGACTAATGTAATGATGTGTATTTATTTCAGTATGGCAAGTAGCCTACTATTGTATGTTACTGCTTATTGTGTCCCACTATGATGTCAGAGAGGGTGGGAGAGGGTATGATACCCCATATCGTCAAGTAACTGCTTCACTCTGCCTAATGGACAAGATTTATAATTTTCCCACCCATCCTTTTTCTCCATTTCATTAGTCTCATTTTTCAAAATTTTGTGTATAAAATTACTTTCCGTTCATCTGCAGAAGTTTATTTTAAAATGCAGGTAACAGAACGCTGTTGCGTCATATATGTAAAACATCTTTTTAAAAGTCTTTCTAAAAGCTCTGAAAATATGTTTGCATACGTATGAATCCTTTAACCGGTTTACAGCGCATTCTAGTTCCGTTAATAGTGTCGAACACATTAATATTTTGATTTAAATCTCTAATTACGGTTGCTAAAATTAAGATATACGAACAAATTATCCTTGAATATCCAAATAATTGTAGCAAATTTACTATCGAAAGATACCATTTGGAATTTTTAATGCCTGCCAGAATTTACTTAGGAAGTTCCGAGTAAATCGAAACATTTCTTTTATTATCATTTTACTTATCAGTTTGTATCCCAGCCGACAGATGGACTTGGGAAATTTGGGTTTGTTTCAATATTAATTCCATTCCCGATTTACAGCCATTCCAGATGCGTTAATAGTTAAATAGTGTCATGCGAAACTTTAATTGCAGTTGATAAAGCCGTGAATGACTTACAAACTATTTCAGAAGTCCTGGAAGATGCGGATAATTGTCCGAAATATTTACAGCAGTTTGAGTTTAGTGCCTCAATCTGAGTTCGAAAGATTTATTGAGTTTTATTCCAAGTCAAATACTTCACGAGATCTTTGAGGGATATCATTTCATCCTGCTTTCTGGGAATAAAAGTCTAAGACGATTCTTGGAAAACTGGCGTTACTCGTAAATATCCTTTGAATTCAGGTTAGGTATGTGATATTAAAAGGCAGTCTGTACTTAGGAATTGCCTTTATATTCTGAAGAACTTGATATCATTCTTTCCTGAAATTCAAACATAAAACTATGTTGTAACCTTGATTTATTTGTGCATATCCGTTACGTATTCGTAATTGAAATAATTAATTTATGTTGAACTACCAGATCAAAAGCGGGGTTAGAGGACAGATTAAACAGTGGTGTGCAAACTGTTGATTTCGACCCACAGTGGGGTGGCTAGAAAAACTGGAGGGGTCACGTATTGTCTGAGGTAAATTTATATAATGTTAAATTATGTAATTTAAAATAAAAATTTAATTTTTAAAGTTACTATTTATACATTTAAAATCATATGATATTATATTTTAAAATAAATTGTCAAAAATGTCAGGTAGTCTCGTCTAACCAAACTACCGCAGGTTATTAACATATGATTACTTATTGTTGCTTACGTCTTTTGTATGTCCGTATGTACAGTGTTGGAAATTGATTTATGAAAACACGGTTTTTTAACAAAAACATTTTTAATATTCATTAAAAATGAAGGAAATTTCATACATTATACATGCTATGTATAACAAACGCGTTACAAAAATAAAATTTCTTCCACAATAATAAACAAAAGCAGAAGGTTAAAAATTAGATTTTCGTCACATACAAACATGGAAATTGATTTATGAAATATCACATTTCATTCACATTAATAGATAGTAATGCCGCCTTTCTTCATCAAAGTTGCTTTTATTCTAGATGTCAGTGATAAAACAAGATTTTAAATGTCCTTGTGTTGAATTAGTTTCCAGTTTTCACAGATTGAAGCTTTCGATTCTACAAGTGATGTGTACTGCATCCCATCTGCATAAACCTTTCGAACAAGCTGTGCCCAAACGTTTTCGATGAGGTTCTAATCAGGACTATTAAGTGGATGATATAAATTATCAATATTCTGTTCGTCAAACCAATCTTTCATTGCATTTGAAGTGTGAATACTTGCCTTGTGTTGCATGGGGATGTAATCTAAACAATAATATTGCCATGCAAATTGAAGAAGGGAATTTTCTAAAACTGAACTCTAATCAAATGAATTATGGCGACCTTTTAAAAGTACATTTTCACTTCTGCCATCACAAGCAATCGCTGCGCAAGTCATCAAACTTCCGCCACCAAAATTTCTCCTGAATGTAGATTTTGGTTCTTTTCGGAGGTCCCCCCAGTAATACTTCCAACCATCGGGGGCCATCCAAATTAAATTTCTTTTCATCGGAGAAAATGACCTTCTTCCAATTGTCGCCCATTGCCATGTACTTCTCGCAATACTGAAAACGCATCTGCCTGTGACGCAGAAGTATCTTCCCAGACTTAATTCTCAACTATCTCAAACTCCATGAAGAATATAAAACTTGCCTAACTCTTCTAGAAGTAACAGAAAGGGATAGATCTGCACAAATCTGCTTAGAACTGTGGCCAGTTTTTGATAGAAGTTGAAGAATCCCCCTTTTCTCCATCTTAGTTAAACGTGGATTACCTTGTTTGTTAAAATTTTTGCCATAATTTGCTAGATCTTTTCTATAGTTATATATCACACCAACTGATCTTTTAATTAATTTACTAATTTTCGGAACGGCTTTTACACAGTCTAGATATGCATCGATTTTGGCTCTTTCGTCCTCTGACAACATCTTTCGTTTACCCATCGTGAAAAGTATGACTGAAACGTATTGTTTCGAATATATAACGCTTTTTATGTCCACTGCGCATGTAATGTTACTTGGTTTTACGGAAATTTTTGTCACAGTACTTCAGAATAGCCAATAAAATGTGATATTTCATAAATAAATTTCCATGTTTGCATGTTACGAAAGTCTAATTTTTGACCTTACGTTTTTGTTTATTATTATGTATGAAATTTCAGTTTTGTAAATCAGTAGTCATACATAGCATGTATAATGTATGAAATTTCATTCATTTTTAATGAGTATGAATGAAGTTTTTGTTAAAAAAACCTTGTTTTCATAAATCAGTTTCCAACACTATATATATATATATATATATATATATATATATATATATATATATATACATATATATATATATATATATATATATATATATATACATATATACATACACACATATATATATATATATATATATATACATACACACACACACACACACATATATATATATATATATGTCAAAATTTTGACGCATATTGGTACTTTTCTGTTTAACTTGTTCAAGCGATAGACTGAGTTTAGCGCGCTGTCAAAATTATAACTCGCGAGGACGGAAGGTTTTAGCGTCTAAAATTTTCCTTTCCAGAGGACCGTTATTGAGGAACGTATTCCTACGTTAAAAATTAAAACTTAATCAACTAAAAACTATACTTACATACTTCCATTTGATTTTATTTATGTGCTGTGAGACCCGGAAGATGATACGAGAAACACTTTCAAATATCATATTAAATTATATAATTAAAAAATATACTTTAAATTTTCTATAATCATATATTTTTAACATTTTTATTATATTTTTTATATGTTGAAATATATGTGTTAAGTCTTCCAATAAAAACTTGTTCGACAAAAGATTATACTTGCACTTCTTCCATTTGCTTCTATCTGTGTGAGATTCGGTTTTCAAATCTGGATTTTTAAAATAGATTGTCAAAATCTGCTTATATATTTTTTTTCTTTTATGTTAACATTTCTCCTAATCTCTTAAATTTTGCTTCTACCAAAATTTTTCGTAGGGGGTAAATCGATTCTTTATTTAAAGAGAGTGAGTCGAGGTAGAAAAAGTTTGAGCACCACTGGACTAAACGATTTGGTTGCGATTGTAAATTTAATAAAGGTTTAGTAACATAACAAACTTCTAAAAGTCTTATTTTCATTTTATTTTTTTATCATTCAATACGGTAAAAAAAATTTCACAATAGCACAGCATTTGTAAAACTACGTCACATCTGATTAAAAAAACAATCTCTAGAATCCCCGCTTAAATTAGCGATTTATACGCATTTTAGACTCGCGACTTGCACCTACTTGGAGCATAACTGAAACGCATGTCTCCAAGCCTCAAAGCTGCCACCGTCATGATTTCCAGGTGTTTTATTGGATGAACTTCCCCGGTGATTTCAGGAAGTGTTTTGTCAATCAAATTTTCTTTCATAGTTTCCCCTTTCTTTTTGAGGTCAACGGCACAGTATGTTAACCTGTGTTTTAAGTCAAACACGTATGTTTGACTGACAGTCCATAAGAGTTGTTTCCGAAGTTCCAGGGTCAGTATAACCGCAATCTGCTATGGGTATGAATCGTACTCGAATCTTCAAATCTGAAGTTTTTATTCTACGAAATGAACCACTCCATTTTGTAAAGGATGTGTTCTATAAAAGCTATAGTGAATATAAATTACCTATTGGCTATCATTTCGGTTTGGACTCATTTTTTACTATTTGCTTATGAAAAGGAGCCTTGTATAAATCAATTTTTATCTTAAGTTCAATTATTCCTAAATTTGGCAAGAAATTGGATAAAAATGGTAGCTACAAAACCTTTTACGGCAGCTATATTCCATTACATAAATTTTTGATAACATTTAATATTTTAATAAAATTCATTTTGAAATTTGTGAAAGTTAGATCTTCTCAGTAATTATTTAATATAGTTAAAAGGTGACTGCCTATGTTCAAAATGTCATTTTTGACTAATTTGGTCAATTTCATTTTTTTGCAAGAATCGTGTAATTCAATCTATTCTATTTTCAAAACTGTTTTGATTTTCATTCTACATCAATTAGAAGCAGAGATATAGCTATTTTAAAAAACATCGTCTGCTACAAAATTGAAATGACAAACAACTGAGAAAATGCGTTTTTCTAAGAATTTTGTTTTTTAGCACAAATCTCTTCTGTTATCAGAATATCTCACATAATAATGTATATAATTTGATAAAACTTTATGGAAATGTTTTAGATGCTATTGCTAATGAAATAACGTACAAAAATTGATGTGTAATAAATAGTTTTTTTTTTTATTTGGGGCTGTTTTTATAAGGAAAGGAAATGGGGGAAAATTTTCATAGTGGAACATAAAATTGTATTTAATTTCATTTTCATTTTATTTTTTATTATTTTGCATTTTTAAAATTTCTCTTAGATTGTAGGTCATTTTGAAGAATAACTGTCATATGTATCATGTGTGAGAAGGAAATTAAAATAGTAGAATTAGAATTTTGCGCAGAGTGATAGGCGTTTTAGATAAATTTCATTAAAAATTACATCAAGTTGACCAATTTATAATAAAGTATGATATTTACAGGTAAGCTTTATTACTTTTTAAGTTTTAATTGCTATTTTCCCATAAAAGACCAAAAAATCCTTTTAAAAATTATTTTAAAAAAACATTTGCTCCGAACTCAGGCAGACACGTTAACATTAAATGAATAGCGTACTCTTAAAAAGTCATTATAAAATACTCAACCTATGACTATATTTAAACGCTTACATAGAGGTAAAAGCAAACTTTTAAAAATAATATTTTTTGCCTTTAGGTTAAATTCTTCATGTTTTATCGCTACAAAAAATACGCTATTATATTGAGTAGAAAAGGTATAAATCTCTGTGAAAAACGATATATTTACCTGTTATCCACTGAATATTTTATTTACCACGACAAAACAGTAAACATATTGTAATCAAAAAAATAAATCACACTGAATATACTAGAATAGGTATGGGAAGAACTTATTTAGGGCGTTAACAAAGGTATAAAAAACATACCCAGTAAATATTAGAAAAATCTCTTTTGCATATACTTTTAACATACTTCATGGTTCTAAGAGGAAATATTTTAAATATTTCATAAATTTATTGTCGAAAGAGAGTGTTAAAAGGCATAAATTTTATTTTTAACTTAAAGATTGAACATAGTATTTTAGAATGTGATATGTTAAGCTACTTATTGTGTACATTTCTTACACGTCTTCAAAGAAAAATTCGTTTATTTTAATATATGTTTTGATTTTTTAACGAGATATATTTATATTTGCTACTTGGAGGTATCAGTCGTCATAATGGGATGAAACAATAGAAAAGTGTAATCTAAAAGCATGCAAGTCTAGATTCCCCCGCTATATGAAAAGTGTAATAGTTTCTTAATATAAAAGATAAAACCCTTTATTTCCCAGTTATGTAGTAACATCCTTTATATCATTCAGGAAAATAGAGAACATCTATTTTGAATTTTAAATGAGTGGTAAAAAAGAAATTACTGTACATGAGCGCGTTTTTGTTCATATTTTGCATAAACGTTAGTTTTCCTTCAAATTTACGCTCTTTATATATATAAACTCATTGCGCAACATTCCGATGTCGACCAGGGCCTGCGGTACCCATCTCCGCTTTCTTGACAGTGGGCTTGGGGTGCCATACAGCATATGTCTCAGTCAGGTGGTCAACCTGATGTGGGACCCCAGAGTTTAGTTCCCAAGCATACTTGGTCCTCATTTTATTGACCCACCCAAGGGGAAAAAGGCTGAGTCGACCTTGCCCAAACGCAGGGTCGAACCCTGGAACTGGCAGCTTGACGCTTTTAACCACTACGCCACCGGGCTTCCTCTCTCTCTCTCTCTCTCTCTCTCTCTCTCTCTCTATATATATATATATATATATATATATATATATATATATATATATATATATATATATATATATATATATATATATATATATATATATATATGTGTGTGTGTGTGTGTGTGTGTGTGTGTATGTGTAACATGTGGATACGTAAGGGGAGAGAAGACTGGCATCCAGCATGTCACAAGGGATGAAGAGTAGTCGTGGCTCGAAGAATAGACAACTCTGCAAGTTACGGCATCACAAAACTTTATTAAGAGGAGAGTACGTCTCCCCAAGACAGTTACAAAATCCGAAAAGCGCACATGTATGTTGATCAGACGGCTTATATAAACTTTGTCATGTGATCATGATAGCGATTAGGGATTTGCTGTTGTCGATAAGTCACATGTGGTTTTATGTAATCTGCGCAGAGCCTATATGAAATCTTGGGTGACGCCACGCTAGTTTGGAAAAGGAAGCCATTTAATATTTTCCACTAGAGGCCTTTTAGGACTTAGATTTGAAAACGAAAGTTAGCTCGTACGCCCAAGGGAATTTACAATAATGTTAGATTTTAAAATGGTATGGGGTTTTTAATGTGTTATATATATATATATATATATATATATATATATATATACATATATACATTATATATATATATATATATATTAATATCTGATATCGATCTTAGCCATGGCCAATGGCTTGGTTATTTTCTAAAAATATGGTCTGACAGATACGAGTATATAGCAGAGATTAAGGACGGATCAATAAAGATTTGTCAAAAAAAATATATGTCACTAGCAACCTTAGAATTGAGGCTGTACTTAATGGCGAAATCTTGAACGCTCTATTGTCACGCTTCAGCAGATACGACTTCACGTCTGAACATGTTGTAATTACGCCACGAGAAGAAAGACCAGTCTCAGATACCATCTTAACTGTCTTATTAGCGCACGAGATCCCGATAGGGGAAGACCAGTGTGGACGCTATGGCTCTGAGATGGAGGATAGCGAGGCATCGACGTCGAGGATACCGGCCGTATCGGAAGAGGATACACCGCCATCCCTTTGGCTTCAGAAGAGCAAGACTTCGAAGAAAAAGTAACTTTAAGAACCGTGACATTGAGCACATGCATGTGACTTTGAAAGATATCGACTATATATATATATATATATATATATATATATATATATACAGAGGCTGTTCGCACATTTTTTAGACGATTTTGGTAAGCGGTAATAAAAAATCGTTTGCTGCAAAAGAAATAATTCCAATTGTACTATGTTTTTAAAAGTCAAAATTATCGTCTACGGCTTGAAAGTTTTGTTTTTATTCAAAATGGCGTTTTTAACAAAGCAGTCGTTCGAAGGCTACATTTATGCTCTTTCCGAAGAGAAATATGCATACTCCGTTATCCAAAAACGATGTGAGAGACATGGTTTTGTGATATCTAAAGCGTCGATAGGTAATATCGTCAACAAGAAAGGAAAAAAAACGTCAAATTGGAGCCTCAAGTAGGACAAAAATTCCATACAAGTATCCAAGGAAAAAACGGACATCTTCGACTATTGCAAAGGTACGTTGTTTAATGTTAAAAGAAAATCCCCCTAGTCAAAGGACAGTTGCAAAATCTATAAAATGCTCGGTGTCCACTGTAAACAAAATGATAAACGTTGATTTAAATCTTAAGAAAGCGAAAAAACGCAATGTGCATCGTCTTCTTCCAAATCATATCGCTGAACGCAGGACAAGCTGCAGAATTCTATATGAGAAACACTTATCCAAAGAAAAATGGAAAACAATTGTCACAATAGATGAATCATGGGTGTATTTAATGATTGCAACAGGAAAAGAGCCATTTATTATCATAAAAGAGGAGAAAAAAAATTAAGTACATGGTTCAAAGAATCGAAAGAAATTTTTTCTAAGGGATTCCTGATTGTTGCTGGTTTTTCTTATAATGGCAAGTTAAAAATAAAGAGAGTGGAAAAAAAATGTCAAGATTAACTCCAAATACTATCGGGAACATATTTTATCGCCAATTTTTCTGAATGAAATACCATCGCTTTACCCACAGTGCCATCAATCTATGAGACTCCTTCAGGACAGAGCTAGCAGTCACACATCAAAATCCACTGTAAATTTCCTAAAAGAAATGGAACAAAAAACTGGTATCAAGGCCATACCCTTCACTGATATCCCTACTAAATCTCCCGATGTATCACCTATGTATTTTTGTTCTTTCGGACTTTTAAAATCTGCATTATCCAAACGTCGTCCAAAAACCCTTACAGGACTCTGGAAAGCTGTTCAGGAGGAATGGGATAGAATACCTCTTCTGACACTTCAAAAGGCATTATTATCCTGGAAATTGTGGTGTCGAAAGATAGTTCAGAATAAGGGATGTCAAATAGAACATTTAAAACACAAGAATTTTATGTATATATATATATATATATATATATATATATATATATATATATATCACTATAAGCGGTGGTTACTGTGTATATATATATATATATATGTATAAAAATATATATATATGTATATATATTTTTAAAAAAATCGTAAGGGATATTTTTATAGACAGAATAATGTAGAAGATAATATTAAAAGTAAATCTAATAGGACATACTAAATAATATAGTACAGTTAATATAGTACAGTTTGAGTAATATAAAATCTTTTACTATATTTTAATATTTTTTTGGATAATGTCCAATCGTCTGCCGCATTAGCAAGAAAAATGTTTTTTTTGGCTATTTAGTTTTTATGCAGGTGACAATAAATTTATTTAAATTACCAGAAAAAGAAATCACGTGATCAGCATTTGATAAATTAAATTCTAAAATTTAATTTTTAAACATTTACCAAAAATCAGAAAATCGAGGTAAAGATTCGAAAAAGATCTCATTTTAAAGGAATTTTTATGATCTTTCTTGTGATATAAATTTTATAACCCCAAATTATTATTTTAAATGCAAACTTAAAAAAAGTTACAAAAACAGCTTAAAAATTTAATTTAAGAAAATCTGAGAAGAATTTTTGAAAAATCTTACTTAGTGCACCCCTACACCATAAGAAGAATCGCCATGCAAAATTTCAGCCCTTTAGGTCCAGCTGTTTGGTCTTTGCGTTGTATGTCAGTGAGTCAGTCAGTGAGTCAGTTACGGAACTGATTTATTTATATATATATATATATATATATATATATACCGTATTTTGAGTATAACGCGCACCCTTTTATTGAGGAAAAAACCTAAAATGAACATGTGCTATGCTCTTATCATCTTAAGTCATTCATTCGAAGGATTTTCCCAGGCTTTTAAACAATGGTTTAATGAATTGACAAGCGTTTAGAAGAATAATAAGTGTCTGGGAGAAATTCTTGAGGGAGTAAATAATTCTGCGAACAGGGGTAAGATCAGACTTCTGAACCGAATGAATTCGCGGCATTGGGAGTCAGATGTTCTCTCTTTCGCCAGCCATTTGAAGCCGTCATTTTGAAGTGAACATCGATGGCTTTAGTAAATCGCACTTGCTTTAGTTGAAATACAGTTGATCTAGTGTTCCTTTTAGTAGTAAATATGGGTCCTGCCAAACGAAACAAACACAGTGCTGGTTTCAAATGCAAAGTCATTCAATTAGCAGAAGAAAATGGAAATCGTGCTTCAGCAAGGATGTTTGGTGATGGTAAAAGCCCCATACTGGAGTGGAAGAAAAATTAAATCACGATAATTAATATTCCAAAGAATAAATGTTCTTTATTTAAAGGAGTACGAAATGGCCTATCCTAGAAGAAAGTGTTGTGTCCTAGAAAATGGCCAGAATGGATGAATTGTAATAAGTAACAGCATACGTTTATTTTCTTTAAAATAGGCTAAAAAGAACGCAAATGTAAGTGAAAACTTTAAATCAACTTTGAGCTGGTGTTGTCGATTTATGGCGCGGAATAATTTAATTCTACGAGAAAAAACAAAGAATTGCGGAAGATTTGGATAAAAAATTGATAAACTTCCAGAAATATGTTATTGACCTACGAAATAAAGAAATTATTTACTCTCACATATTGGAAATATGGAGATTTCTTATCATATCAAACATAACTCCAATAATGTTTGATATGATAAGAAATAAAACAATGGATGTGAAAGGAACACAAACGGTTCACATAAAAAAAAAACAAGTCATGAAAAATCTCACTGCACCGTAGTGCTTTCCTGCTTAGCGGACGATACAAAATTAAAACCCATGGTTATTTTTAAAAGAAAGGCGATTCCGACATGTAAGAAACGCCATTAGTTCAGCCTTTAGATGTGTGTATCAATAAACCATTCAAATAAAATTTAAAACGACAGTAGAGCACGTGGATGTTCGAAAGTGAGAAGAGATTTACAACAGGAGACCAAAGCTTCATGCAAGTCCAGAAATAGTATGGGAGTGGATAATAAAAGCATGGAATGAAATTCAACCTGACATGATTCAAAAGTCAGTTAAAAAATGCAGTGAATCTAACAATCTAGATGGAACGGAAGATAATTATTTATTTATGGATCGGAGTAACAGCGATCTCTCCGACAGCCATTGACCTCTGTACACCGACAAGCTCCTTTGCAGTGGTGTCGGGCACATTCGACCTGGAATGTCACTGACTGGAGTAGAATTGTCTTCAGTGATGAGTCCCGCTTCGAATTGAACCCCGATGACCAGCGAATACGTGTCTGGAGAGTCACCGGACAGCGACGGGATACCAACCTGACTGTCCTCCGCCATAAGATGCGACAACCAGGAGTGATGGTCTTAGGTGTCATTTCATTTCATAGCAGGACCCCTTTGGTTGTCATCCGCGGCACGTTTACGGCACAGCGTTACGTCGACGATATTCTACGCCCCGTTGTGTTTCCCTTCATATCACGCCATCCTAGGTTTCCATTTCAGTAAGATAATGCCCGCCCGCACACAGCCAGGGTTTCTACTGGTTGTCTTCGTGCTTGCCCAACGCTACTTTGGCCAGCAAGGTCGCCGGATCTCTTCCCCATTGAGTACGTTTGGAGCATTATGGGCAGGAAGCTCGGGATTTTGACGATCTAACATGTCAATTGTAGAGGGTTTGGCACGATATCCCGTAGGAGGACATCCGTCATCTTTATCAATCGATGCCAAGCCGAATAACTGCTTGCATAAGGGCCAGAGGTGAACCAACGCGTTATTGACTTTTTCACTTTGTGAAGCTCATTGTCTTGAATAAATCATCCGGCTTTTCTCAAATTGAAATATTTGTTTTTCTGTACATGTACATCACATATACCGATTTTCGTCCCATTCGGATAACTCCTTCTTGGTGAGTCACCTTTTTTTGTCTAAGAGTGTAAGAGTGTATATATATATATATATATATATATATATATATATATATATATATATATATATATATATATATATATATATATATATATATATATGTACATATATATAATTATATATATATATATATATATATATATATATATATATTATATATATATATATATATATATATATATATGTAATAAATTAAATATTAGGCCCTCCATTCTATCAGTTAAATTCCCTTTCCTAAATCCAATCCCCAGTAACATTACTTTAACGCTTTAAAAAACCCATAGCAACAGAACTTCCCATAAAATAGCAAACGTTGCATTTCTACACGTGTATACGTCCCGAGAAAGGCGTGAGTTCGCATTGCCAGCCCGAAATTCCGCTGACATTTCAAAACTACAGCCACATGTACCTCGCTTCTAGCGCGTAATGTTGAAAGGTGATATTGCACTTCGCTCCGAGCATCTGAAATGAAAGGACGTATGTTACTATCGCTCCTAATAAAATGATTCGACCCGACTGCTTCAAAATTTAAATTCTTTCAGGCTGAGTCTAGCTCCAGCCATGTAAATTTGAGCTAGTTTTCCTTTTCAGGTTGCCTTTTAAGAACGATATGTAATGATTATATTACATATATATATATATATATATATATATATATATATATATAATTGCAATTGTTGCAACAAGTTTGTCACACTCCAGTTACATCACCCACAGAAGATACGATCATTCAAAGAAATGCATACTTTGGTCCTCTGAAAATCTCCTTTGCATGATATCAGATAATTGCAGTCATGTAAGAAAGCTTGGATTACACCGGATTCTAAAAGCAAGGGGTGAAAATGAAGAAGGAATCAGAAAGTTTGATGCCAAGGATTATATTTATATTATTGAATGGAATTATGTAAAAGTAACAGAACCTCCTATGACGAGACATATTGCTGATGACAAACTAAAGTAGTTTATACAGGAAGCAAAAGAATTTGATCACGAGAGTCAACTTATTGACTTCAATAACTTTCCATGTCACACACAAGCAGTAGAAAAGTTTATTAAATTAGTTACCTTGTCATCCTAGTCCGTTTGTGGCATTTCTGTAAGAGATGCATTGATAAAAACAAAAACATATTCTCAAAAGATAATGCCAAAATTTGAAATAAAAAAACAATTCAATTTGTCAGTGACATAAGTAATGGAAACCATGTATGATTACTATGGACATTTGAAGAAGATGAATATTTTCTCAAAATAATGTTATGCCTTTAAAGACATTAAATTAATATTTTTTAATTAAGTGTGATTTGTTACTTTAATTAAGGCCCTAAATCAAAAATTGCAATCCCAATGTGTATTATAAGAATGTGCTACTGTAAAATTAATGTGATGAAAATCGTGAAATTCTACAAAATCAGTTGTTCTATAAGGACATCTAAAAATTAGTAATACTTAGAATTTTTAAGTTTTCTGTAAAAATGTCATATTTTGAATATTTTTTTTACAAAATATATATATTATTATTTTAATCTATATTAATAAAAGAAAGTGTTTGTGTGTGTATGTGTGTGGTGTCCAGACGAATCTATAAAAGTAATAAAAGTAACTAAAAAGATACAAATTTGATCACTTTTCATGTATTTATACACAAAAATATGAATGTATATAAATATGATTCCTCTGAATGTAATAAGATTAAATATATTAAATTGCCTTTAAATTCGTTTTTAGGAATATTAACTATTCTTGGAGATTTATATAATTTATAATTAATAGTTTTACGTATAGTAATAAATATTGCTTATTTTACGGAAAAATATAATTTATTATTTTATCAAAAGGAGGACTAGGTATGAAATTAATGGTTTAAATTAATATTTTCCCTTAAATTCAATGCATCATATCAAACTAATTCCAAATGCGTATAATATGAATAATTCATGAAATAAGTTTGCAATAAACCATTTTAAAATTCAATTTTGAATCACATTAATTAAATCACTCTCGGTAGTATGATGAATATTAAGATAGTATTAAATATAAATATAAATACAAACATATAGTATTTAGTATTTCGCTTAAATGTATAACCTTAATAGAGTAAACTTTAAGTAACCAAAATAAATAAAAATAGTTAATTTTTCTCTCAGAATTTTACTCTGTTTAAACTAATTTAAAAGCGTTGTTTATTAATGCACTGTGATAAAATGCATGCAATGATGATCCATATATTATCACATATCGATGAATTTTTTAACTATATCTTGAATTTCGTAGCTGATAATATATATATATATATATATATATATATATATATATATATATATATATATATATATATATATACTTGCGGTTACAAGTTCTTAACTTCCACTCTGACTAGCGCCAGGCTTGGTGTTCTTTGGTTAAGTACTTTTATTCAATCTTAATTCATTTATTATCCAATTCTTCTGTTAATAATGGATTGTACGGTGTCTGAGTGTGGTTATTTAATAGATCATACTCATCAGAAACAATCCATTGGTTTTTAGACAGTATTGACACCGCTGATGAAGAAATGCTGTCAAAAACCTTATTCATACTTTTCTTTACATGTTGGATGTTCCTGGCTTCAAGTAGCTTTAGAGCTATTACTGGTTTTCTCTTTCATCTTATTCTTATTTATATATATATATATATATATATATATATATAACGCGTTTCGTTTCACGCCCGTTTTATTAAATAATGTTGCAGTCCATGGTGGTCCAGTGGCGTAATGGAAGACAGTCCAACGCAAGAAAATCCCTTTAATCAAGTTTAATCATGTTTATTTCTTCATCTGTCAGCAACCACTGATCCAAAATAGCTCATATCTTAGCGCTCTCCATTTTACAAAACCGGCGGACCCGGCTAGCGCACGTCTACTATCAACGAATTAATCCCGCGCTCTGCGTTAAAACCCTATTGCCTCAAACCATTTAAAACTTATGCGCATGCGCGTGACGATTGCACCGTTGATGAGGCCGAGGCGTAATCAAAGTTGTCACTCAAATCCAACCCAAAAAACGGGCATTCCCCTAATTGCGCGGCGCGTTTCGAGATATGATACGAAAATAGTGACGTTTATTGCCACGAAATAAATTATCCTGAAGACCCCTGTAAATTATTTAATTATTATTCTGACATATATATATATATATATATATATATATATATATATATATATATATATATATATATATATATATATATATATATATATATATATATATATATATATAAATATATAGTACATATATAAATATATATAAATATATATGCATTGACTGGATTTGAAGTACCTGTAATAAATCAAAAAATTGTGCATCATATGTAACATTTGATTAAAACAGGGAGCTCAAATGAATTACGGCCAGTTAGTGTTGGGACGTTGCTGTCAAAAGATGATGTATTCAACACAAAATTTTGTACAATTAAGTTCCCTCGTTTAGAGTTGCGAGTTTCCGTTGGGTTATGGCAAAATTTCATTCTGTTGGGGCGAAATATTGTCATATCAGATTTAATTATAGGTTTAAGAAGAGTAGTAATAGATGTTCTGTTTCTAGTACTTGTAACAAGTTATTTTTTTTCATTCTTCCCAGTAACCACGTATCTTGATAAAAAATTTTAATTACTTTAAAATACACATATAGTAGCATAAGAGCTGGACCCGAGGTAGCCTAGTGATGGCGCGTTGGGTTTTGGAAGGAGAGTGCTCAGTTCAAATCCTGACAAGGTCTATTCAATACTTTCGTAACGCCGCCGGTTACGGACACGTTAAACCCATAGACCAAAAAGTCCTTACCCGAGTTCAGTGGGTGGCCTACGGTATGAGCCCTCCATATGTCACCTCTGGGGATGCTGGATCAAAATGTAGTTCACAAAAAAGGGAGATACTTTAACTCGTCTGTGTGGCACTCCCAGATAAAAACAGTTACTTCTAAGAAATAATTTTCGCCAAAGAGAAAAAAAATAACCATGTCCCTTGTCGTAAATAGTGATGTAAATGGAAATTTGTTTTGTGCAACTATACCCGCAACTTTATTTTGCACAGATACTTTCATTTATATAAAAGTAGATAGCACTATTAGAAAAAATATTAAGCATATTTTTGAAAAAAAACGCAATATTGAAATAAAAATGTATTTTTGAAAAGAAACGTGTATTAGAGGAAATTTTGGTGACATTTCCTTGATGTCGAAATATAGAAATATTTAAATAAATTAGTCTGCTATATGTACTCCAAAGGATACTTAACTATGTTCCTGAAATGCTGAAACTAAAGTACACGTTGAAAAAAATTTAAAGATGGTATCCTGGACAATCTGATATGTATGTGTCCCTAAAGAGAGGCTGTAGAATTCCTGTTTTACGGCTAAAATTTTCATACCCTTTAGCTACTTTTTCTGTTTTTCAACATCCATGGAGCTTAAAACCGTTTTTATGTGTTTCCTACCGCATTTTTCATTATTTTTATGATAAAATCCAAAATGTATCCCTTCAGGAAAATAAATACCTTTTTTCATTGCACTAAAATAGGTTTTATCTTTTGCGTTTACATAAATGCAAGCAATGTATATGCGTTTTATACCAAAGGACTGCAAATTATTCATTCAGTAGAATAAAATGATTTATTCCTCCAAAACAGACAAAAGTATAACCGAGAAAAGTTTCATAGCTGAATCGACTAAAAACGATATTTACTTTCCTCTTCCTTGATAAGTAAACTATTACTTTCCTCAAATGAAATAGAATTTTTTGCATTATACTATTGCACTTTAAAGGAAAACAGAGAATGGAACCTGGCATACTATTATCAAATTATACAAACAAAGTTTATTTAAAGCAAGAGCTAAAAATTTAAATTTTTATTGGATGTCGGAAAAAGGTTTCATGAAAAACTTCATGTAAAACTATCCGACGATCCAGGGCTATATACTTTATTTCTGACTATAACATTCATATTTCTCCTCATGCATTTTACAGTACAAATATTTATTGATTTTTACATGCAAATATTTACACGCTTTGTGGTCTAGAGTTTATGTAGACTTTTTCAGTTCAGGATAGTTTATCCGGACGGAGGACACAAAAAACCTTAATAATTTTCTTACTTCCTATAAAAAACATTTTTATATAAAACTTATTAATATGCATAAAGAATAATGACGTCATCTAAATAAGGCGAAATTAAAATTTTAGTCTTCATCAAAGCGAAAATTATAAAATTTCGTTCACCGAAATTATTTTCTCTTATTTATGACAAAATGTCTATAACTGTCTATAACTTTCAAATTAATACAACCGTCAAACTGTCTATGACTAATTAATAAGTTTTGTGATTTACTGCTCTTGCTATTAAACTGCAAAAGAAAACGCAAAGTGAATTATTCTGGGATTGATTTCCAAAACCCACAGGAAAAATAATAATTCTTAGTATTTTAGTCTTCATATAGATGATATCACCTAGAAAAACTTAATAGAAATAAATAAATATACTTTATACTCTTTCTTAAACGAATCTTGATATTACGATAGGTTTCTAAAGTCTTTTTGGTGATTAGTTTTTTGAAATATATTCAAAGACCATGAAAAAAAATCTTTAATACCATATTTAATTTGACTTGTCGCAGAAAATACTTAATACAAATAAACAAATGTCTGTCACGGGCTTATCTTGTAAAGTTAGAATTGCGTGGATGTCTACAAATTATAATGTTTACTAGAATTTAAAGTATTTCGCAATAACGCAGTTAATATTGTGCCGAGCAGACGTCTTCTTGAGCGGCATTTATTTGTAAATGTCCATAGCAAATTTAATTACATAGGTAATTTCTCTTTATACAAATTTTATAAATTTTTTAACTATCTTTCAGAAGACCTTGATATTTTTAATATGCCCTTTATTGTTTTTAAGGTTAAATGTTTGCAATTTCTGTATTCGTAATTCATGTATTGTTTTGTATATTGTATATGTATATATTGTTTATGTAGCTTTTTATTTTTGTTTTGGTGTTTCTTTTGTCTGTGTGTTTTAAGTTGTATCTTACATGCAACACTGTAAATTGAATTTTCTGTAGTGTGCATTTTGAATAAATAAATAAAAAATAAATTTTTACTTTTTTACTTTTTTTTTTTTTTTTTTTTTTTTTTTTTGTAATTTTATACTTGAAGACAGAAAGACATCAGTGTTGTTCTTTTTGTTTATATGTAGGATGTGAGTCTTCGAAAACTATGACAAAAAATAAATGCATCTCTTACGACGTGTCAGATAAATCGTGAAAAGCAGAGTTCTCAAAATGCAATAGAAGGAAATATTTTACAGTTCAGCAAAACGTCAATTGCGGAATTTCATGCCAAAGGGAAACACTGATAGTCTTCTTCATAGTTATCTTTTTTCAACTCGAGAATGAGCACAGGAAATATCAAACTTCATTTATTTTCATAATTATATCAAGAATATATCCCTGGAAAAGTTTACTAGCTCCCACCCCCACCCCACCCCCCAAAAAAAGTTACGTGCTTTCACACAAATTAATCATGAATGATGACGCTATCAAGTTCAGATTTGATTAATTTTAGAATTAGGCTTAAACGTTAGCTATGGAATTTCACGTATAAACCGTAATTTTCGTTTTCTGGTTTTTATTCGTCTTTCTAATCTATATATATAAAACAGTTCCGTAACTGACTGACTGACTGACTGACTACTTGACAAAATAGACAAAAAATTTGATTGACTAAATACACAAAATTTTTTTCTTTCTAATGCAGTGGACGACTGGATATTATCCCAAAAAAAATAAATATCCCTTTCGATTTTTTTATAAATAAATAAATAAATATATATATATATATATATATATATATATATATATATATATATATATATATATATATATTTACATGAATTGTATACATTGATCGTCGCATTTACTATAAATATATAGATTTAATTTTTTGGCATTAATTGCATACATTGACAGCTGTATTTAATTTGAATGTACTCTGTAGCGAAGTGCGGGATTTCAGCTAGTATATGTATAAAACACTTCCGTAACTGACTGACTCACTGACTGACATACAACGCACAGACCAAACCGCTGGACCTAAAGGGCTGACATTTTGCATGGTGATTCTTCTTATAGTGCAGGGGTGCACTAAGAAAGATTTTTGAAAAATTCTTCTTAGATTTTTTAAAATTGAATTTTTAAGCTGTTTTAGTAACTTTTTTAAAGTTTGCATTTAAAATAATAATCTGAGGGTTATAAAATTTATATGACGAGAAATATCGTAAAAATTCCTTTAAAATGATATATTTTTCGAATCTTTACCATTTAGATTAATTTTTAGAATTTAATTTATGAAATGCAGGTCACGTGATTTATTTTCCTGGTACTTTAAATTAAATTATCATCAAGTGCTTGACAACAAAATAGACTAAAAAATATTTTCTTTTCTTGCTAATGCGGCAGACGATTAGACATTATCCAAAAGAATATTAAAATACAGTAAAAGATAAGTTCCTCAAACTGTACTACATTAACTGCATAATATGTCCTATTAGATTTAATCTGAATATTTCCTTCTACATTATTTTGTCTATAAAAATATCCCTTACAATAATCGTTGTTTATATATATATATATATATATATATATATATATATATATATATATATATATATATATATATATATATATATATATATATATATATATACATATATACACACACATATATATATATATACACACACACAAATATATATATATATATGTGGGTTCCTAAGCCTACATCGGTCTGTGATACCTGCATATTCCATTAGATGACTCCATAATTCGTTTGCGCCGCTCCAGCTCAACTAAAGAAGAAATCTGACAACCCCAGTCAGTGAGCGGTTAGACGATGGCAGAACGATGACGCGTTTTGTCTGATAGCAGTAGACGACTGTTATATTATGTTCATTATCCTATTATGTTATTAATTAACGACGTAGCACTCTAAATAATATTTGTAAATAAGTAATATTCATTAAATGTTAGTATAATTTATAACAGTTTAATTGTTTTTAATCATCGCATGGATATCCTGACCCATATATATATATATATATATATATATATATATATATATATATATATATATATATATATATATATATATATATATATATATATATATGTATGTATATATATATATATATATATATATACATATATATATATATATATATATATATATATATATATATATATATATATATATATATATATATATATATATATATATATATATATATATATAATATATATATATATATATATATGCGAAGTGGAGATGTCGCACTCGCCGACTTCAACCACCGATAGCGCCCTCAGTGGCGGAGCGAGGAGTGATCCAGTAGACGCGATGCTGCTGGACGAGTAACGACTGAGCAAGAGACGCGACCGCTATGATGAACTCTCCCCCTTTAAATTTCAAACTGTAAATGCTGCCCCACTGTAAATAATGCCATTAGACTAGATTTAGAGATAATCAAACGTTTCATATCGAGCCCGTGCCTGTGTCTCTGTGCTCACATGGGTGCTCACCCGGTTTTCCCGAGCACTTTCGATTTGCGTTATGGAACTTCCACATATAGTAAAAATGGATACCCCTGTGGTTCCTCCTATCTTGATGCTGTTTGGATACCTCTATATGTGATGTTATTCTACTGATTCATTCTGTGAGTACTTTCGTTTTTGGTGATTAATTTTCAAAGTACTTACAAACTGTTCTAAGATCACTTTCGGTTTAATGTATATATATATATTTCTACGCACTCGATGAAAGAATTTGGCCTGATTTTAAATGATTTTCAAATACTTGCACCTATTTTGATGAATAACACATTCATTTGATGTTTTAGAAGATTTGATGTTTTAGAATTTTGTTGTTTTAAGAAGATTTAAAAGTTTGTTATTTTCGAAGACTTAAAAGTTTGTGTTATTTTGAGAAATTTTGATGCTTCTACTAATTATAATATTTGCGCTATTTAAAGAACTTCTCGCTATTTTCGTGCTATTTTGAAGAACTTCTATTACACTGAAGTGCCACTGAATTAGGTATAGCAAAGCCTATGCAAATTGTGTAGCGCTGCGCATCATGTATGCGCAAGTGAGGGCTGTGTGGTAACTGCATATATAGCGCGTACTGTGGTTGTTCTGAATTAGTTGTTGGAATTGCCAGTATGGGTAAACTACCTGATTTAGACATCTTCGACCGCGGACAAATCGTAGGTGCGCGACGCATGGGCCATTCAATTTCCGAAATCGTCAGAGAGCTAGGATTTTCAAGGTCGACAGTGTCAAGAGTATACCAAGAATATATGGATGGTGGAAAGGAAACTAGCGATCGGGCAAACTGCAAAGGACAATTAGCCTTGACAGTGCGTGGTGAGAGACGGCTCAGGCGTATTGTACGTAGTCAGCGAAGCCAAACATTAGCTCAAATTACCACCCAGTTTAATGACGGTGCCAGTCGTACAGTCAGTAAACGGACTGTGCAACGCTCGCTTCACCGTATGGGTTTCGGGAGCCGTCGACCTACGAGAGTACCATTGCTCTATACTCGCCATCAGGCTGCACATCTTGCCTTGGCAAGAGAGCACAGATACTGGAGTGTAGAGGACTGGAAACGAGTAGCATGGAGTGATGAGTCTCGATTCCGACTGCTTAACGCCGACGGGAGGCTGAGAATATGGCGTCAGGCTCATGAAAACATGGATCCTGCATGCCTGGCTGACACTGTACAAGGGCATGGTGGCTCAATCATGGTCTGGGGTGTTTTTTCGTTGCACAGTTTGGGATCTTTGGTGCGTGTACCAACCTCCCTCAATGCAATTCGGTACGTAGAGTTGCTGGGTGATCACCTCCATCCGTTTATGCCGCACGGTAATGGAGTCCAGCAAGACAACTGTACCTCTCACAAGTCCCGATTGGCTACTGGCTGGTTGGATGAGCAGTCCTCTGACTTCTCTGTCATGAATTGGCCACCTAGAAGCCCAGACTTAAATCCTATTGACCGTCTTTGGGATGTTTTGGAACAAGGCGTGAAAGACCATCACACAGCACCAAAGAACCTTACTGAATTATGGACAGCTTTAGCCAATATTTGGCAAGCCATTCCCGTGGAACGTTTCCAGAAACTTGTTGAATCTATGCCTCGTCGTGTGGCAGCCGTTATCAAGGCCAGAGGAGGCCCAACTCGTTACTAGGTAGGTATCCCTAATTCAGTGGCACTTCAGTGTATATTTAACTATAAAATTCTATTGATTTGAATATTTTCGCAAGATAATATTGGTGTGGTAAAACTTAAAATCATGAAAACCTTTCAAGAGATTCCACATATTCGTGACGCATTGAAAAAAGGTTCCACTAATAGAGTCAAACTGTTACATAAATTAATTTTTGGAACCGATGATGGTCGGCTGAATCATAAACATTTACGTGAATTTTCTGGTTTTGATCTGTTAACTTTTGATGTTGACGAAAAGAAAAAAATCACTCTCTCATGATTTTTACTTACAAGAATTAACGTCTGTCTGGAACTTATTCTCCTTAACTTTTTCTGCTGATATTAAGCAATGTGTCGATACAATTTTAAATGCATTATGGGACTTTTCACTGCTGGAAAGGATCACTTCAGAATCTGAATCAGATGTCTGCTCCAAGGAAGACAAAACACACGTTGGCGAAAAATCTTTTTCGCCCAAAAACACTGATTCACCACCTCGATTGAATTTTGACCCTGAACAAAGCGGAAGTAAACAGAATTTATTGCTAAGTACGACAGATTTCTTTCGTTCCCCCTTTTCGTTGAAAGACCTGGTAGAATTAATTAGACCGTTTACTGGAAAGGACGACACGCCTATTGAAAGTTTTGTTTTCGAAATAGAAGAATTTATTTCATTGTATGAGATTACGAATCCTGTCCATGAAGTCATATTTGCGAAAAAATGTCTTTCGGGTTCCGCGTTAAATTTAATAAGATCTCATCGTGGTATTAACTCGTGGAATGAGTTGAAACAAATTCTCCGATACGATTAATAGCATTCAAATACACCAAGCTTCGCAACAGCGCAAATTGAAACCACATGAGACACTTTCGGAATATTTGGTCGATCTGAGACAAATCGGTGCTAGAGGTAACGTTGATGAAAGCTCTGTAATTGAATATTTTATAGGTGGAATTCCCGATACTTCACCTAATAAGATCCTTCTTTATGATTGTAAAACCATTAGTGCATTAAAATTTAAATTGAAAACCTATGAAAAATTGTACAACTTAACTAAACAAAAGTCTGGTAATTATGTACAAAAAGCCATTTGGGAAATTTGATCATAAAACTAGTGCTAAAAAAGACAATTTCTTTCGTGGAAACACTCCTATGGTTACATGCTACTCTTGCGGCATGCAAGGGCACAAAAGTTCTGAATGTCACAATCGAGACCGCGAAAAAAGGTGTTATGGCTGTCAAAATTTCGGACACATCCATTCAGAATGTCGCAAAACTGCAAATTCTTTGGAAACTACTCCACCTAATGACGTCTTACATGCCCCTACACCAACTAATTATATGTCTTATCCAATAACGATAAACAGTGTTGATTTTCCTGAGCTTCACGATTCAGGTAGCGAGGCTACAATGATTACTGACCAAACCCACCAACTCGAAACATTGCAGAGTAAGTTGAAATATTTTCAGCGAGAAGTGGAAGAATCTCGGTTAATGAAGGATGAAGTGAATGCTCAAGCCAAAGAAGCTGAAAAGAAACAAAAAGCTTTGGAATCTCAATTGATTCATTTACAAGAAGACTTAGCAATGTCTGAAAGGAAAAAAATAAAGTTAAGTGAGGATTTAAACGCTGTGATGAACTTCTTGATTCTATGGATTCAACAGCTACACAGCAAGCTTTGCGAACTAAATTGGAGGAAGAACTCAATATTCTAAATAGGAACTTGGAAGATGAAACTGCTACACACCAAAACCAGATTCGTGATTTAAAGCAGAAACATACAATTGCCATTGTAAAAATTAAATGAACAGTTAGATTCAGTGCAAAAAGCTAAAATTGCTCTAGAGAAGACTAAACGCAAGCTTGAAAGTGAACGTAAAAATTTACGTCAGCACGTAGATGAAGCACTAGAAGCAAAAAAAAATTTGGAGAAAAAGTTACCTATTGCCAATGTCCAGGTTGCAGAATATAAAAAGAAAGCTGAAGAGGAAGCATATACATTTGCTTTGTTAGAACAACAAAATAAGACGATGTCGAAAGATATTGGTATACTGCACCACAAATTAGATTCTATGCAAATTGTTCACGTAAAACTGGATAAATCAAAGAAAAAATTACAATCAGAGGTTGAAGAACTTGAAAAGACTAAGAAACATTTCGAAGCTGAATTAGATGAATTAGTTAATTGTCAAAGGACTTCAGAATTGGAGAAACCTAAATGTATTCTTGAAGGCAAGTTGGAAGAGTAAAAACGCCAAATTGAAGAACTTAATGATGAATTACAGTTAACTGATGCTACCAAATATACTGCCTTCGAACTTTTATTTGGCATAAAAATGTTTAATTTTAAGAAGACCTTAAAATTAAACAAATATTAAAGGAAGAATATCTTGATTCGCTGATTAATGACAGAAACGACCTACGTATTGACGCTAAGAAAAACATTGAGAAATTACAAGCGAGTAACAAGAAAAACTTTGATAAAAATCGCAAATCACCATCGATTTCTAACACTGGTGATCTTGTAGCCATTCAACGGACACAATTTGGCACTGGACAAAAACTGCGACCCAGGTTTTTTGGTCCCTATATAATTCACAAAGTGCTTCCGAATGACAGATACCAAGTTGAAAAAGTCGGGTCACATGATGAACCAAACCTAACGTCTACGGCCAGTGATTACATGAAAAAATGGTCGTCATAGTATCTTCATTCTATTACTTGAACATTACTTTTTGTGTCTGTGACGTACTTTTTGTATTTATTCCATATATTATTCAACAACAATCTTCATTCCATTCAAATTTCATTTCCGAACTGAATCTCTAAGACACTCTGAACTGTTCGATTGGACGACATCTTGTTTTTTCAATCGTGATGTTAAAAAATCATGTTTCTTAATTGTGATGTTAACAAATGATGCTGAACTTGTGATGTTTGAAAACGTGATGTCGACACGCTGCTAATATGATGTTACCTGCACGAGACTTGGATGTCGGCTTTGATGTGGTGCCAACTCCATCTCGTCGTTACACCTGTGATGAAAAATTTCTTTCGATGCCAACTGATGCAAATGAGACCGTCCAAACGACTTTGTCGGTGTGTTTGTGGAGAGGATTTTCGGAGAACATTTCTTCTGCTTTCGTTTCTCTCTATTTCTTTTTATTTTGCAGTTACTGTCTGTTCTGTCGTCCCCAAACCTGCTGTCCCGGAAGTCCGGTCCCGCCAGGATGAGCCGAGTGCGAAGTGGAGATGTCGCACGCGCCGACTTCAACCAGCGATAGCGCCCTCAGTGGCGAAGCGAGGAGTGATCCAGTAGACGCGGTGCTGCTGAACGAGTATCGACTGAGGAAGAGACGCGACCGCTATGATGAACTGTCCCTTTAAATTTCAAACTGTAAACGCTGCCGCACTGTAAATAATGCCCCTAGACTAGATTTAGAGATAATTAAACGTTTCATACCGAGCCCGTGTCTCTGTGCTCACTATTTAACTTGAATGTACTCCGCAGCGAAGTGCGGGTTTTCAGCTACTAGTTTATTACAAGAACTCGGTGAAAAAACCCTTATTGCAAGTAGTTATCTCCCGAAAAGGTTTATTTCATTAAATAAATATGCTTTATATAGATTTCATTACTGTTTGTATATACACATACACATGTACATAAACATACACATTTTCATCTTCATCTTCTAAACCATCCTACCTCTCCGTTTTTTTTGCACAGTCTTTCATGACAGCAATCTTTCCTGGACTCAATCTAATTCATCAGATTTCTGAAGACTTTTAAAGTAAAAAAAAAGTGGATGAAGGAGGATAGATAGATATATAAAATCAGATAGATATATGACTGTGTCATGTTTATTGAATTTTTTACATGCTTTTATTAACTCGCTTTCTTTTTTGTTTGTGCCTTTGTGTCTTTGTGTCTGTGTGTTTGTCCATTTCAAATCTTGAAATCGATTTTTAACTAACTTCCCGACTACCTAGACATTTGAAACGTTTAGAATAGCTCAGAACACGATGACAATGCATTTTTCTGATACTTTTAGCCATCTTTAAGCAGGATTGAATTCATTTTCAGTTAATTTTGTTTTGTAGACTGGTGCAGCCATATATCGACCGGGACGGGAAAGAAAAGTTAAACGCAAATTAACTTATAATTAACATCGTTTTCTTTCAATTTGATGGGGTAATTCATAAAAAAAATTAAAAAAGTATTAATTAATCCATTGTCAAGTTTATATGAATCAACAGAAAATTTAAAAACATGATATATAAAAAGTTATTTTATCTTGTAACTATTTGCCTAATGTAAACAGTCTGAAGAGGGAAAAGTGATTGAATATCAAGCAGTTGAGGTCTGTTTATGGGGAAATTCGAATTACTATATCAACTGAAATTTATAGTATTATGTTTAACTGCAAAGCTGTTAATTTCTATAAGAAGTGATGACAGCTTTCGTGAAATCTTCAATTGGAATAAAAAGTGTATTTTGGTTGGTTTACACTTTAATTATTTCATGGAGAGTTCGAGAGGTAAAGTTGTTGAACGGGGGGGGCGAGTACAAAATATCATAATAAATGTATTTTCAATACGGTAGGCAATTATCTTGAACACATTCGCCCGTGCATACCAGAGGACTTGTTTGCTACTTCCAAAAGGGAGCCCCCAGTTCGTGAGCCAACGTTGCTCTTTATGAAGGTACTAGCTGAAAACCCGTATTTCTCTACGGAGTACATTCAAACTAAATGTATGCAATTAATGCTAATATATATATATATATATATATATATATATATATATATATATATATATATATATATATATATATATATATATATATATATATATATATATGTGTGTGTGTGTGTGTGTGTGTGTGTGTATGTATAATAAATACGACGATCCATGTATACAATTGATGTAAAAATTGTAAGATATATTTTTATACACAAAATAATGTTGAAGAAAATATTCAAACTAAATCTAATAGGACATAGTAAAGAATATAGTACAGTTAATATAGTACAGTTTGAGGAACATATCTTTTACTGTATTGTAATGATGCGCCTTCAATTTTAAGGAAAAGAAAATTAAATGTAGAAAGAATTTAAAATCAAAGGCTTGCTTCATTACATTGATTTCGGATAGGAGGTAGGTGTGCGGTCTACATGGGAGGTCTCGAAGATGGTAGACTAAGATAGCAAGTTAGGCGCCGGTTGAGACGTTAAATTAGAATGCCCTTTTGTACTGAATATATGAGAGCGGCGTAAGTGATCGATGTGGGGGGGCCATCGGCGGCGTAGAAGATGACGTAACAAAAGGTAAAAAGAGGGAGAAGTGTTAGAGTTTTGTCGGGGCGAGTTGGCTCGATCCTACGTTCCTATTTGGAGGGGACCAGACTTCCGAGGCAGAAGGACAACCGGTCGACATAGTTCCCGGACCTTACTCGCAGGATCCAAGAAAATATCGAGCACCGGATCCAGAAGAGAGCGGCTAGACTTCACCGTACTCCGGAGACCAAATACGGAAGGCATAAGGAAGAAGCAGTGACGTTCCTGTGAAGCAAGACCCCCCAATTTCCAGACAACAGCGAGCTGACATTCCAGGAAGTAAACGTGCGATTCAGAGGGAGAGAACCGCAACCCTGCTGTTTCGATGATTATCCTACCCCTGCGAAATAGAGTGAGTGAAATATAATTTTTGATACATTCAGTCCCTGATCATTTAAAATTTAATGCTTGAGTGTGGAAAGGGAAAGTTAGGGTTATAGATAAATACTTGTGTATAAGTAGTTTTTTTTCGTATGCTCCCTGCACCTCGTAAAGTAGTAGGTAAATGATTAAATGTAAGGATTGAGGATATGAACATAAATAATTCTTTTTTTTAATAAACTGTAAATAATATGCAATTGTAAATAAACTATTAGTTTGTGTTTAAGAAAACTTGCTTTCGTCAATGAGTTGATTTCCGTTATTTTTAAAGAAAGTTTGTAGGTTAAGATTTTATAATTTGTTCGTAGGCCAATAATGTCCAGAACTTGGAGTGCTATTCAACCAAATACCTAAACACAACGCACCCAACTACCCCTTTTGATAACATAAAATGTACTACCACAAATAAAATACGAATTCACGTCCAAACCAAATAAAGTAGGACAGGCCCTTTACGACATGTATTTTAATATTTTTTGGGAAAATGTCCAATCATCTGCCGCATTAGCAAGGGAAAAAATATTTTTTTGTCTATTTCATTGTTATGGACGTGACGATAAATTTATTTAAAGTACCAGAAAAACAAATCATGTCATCAGAATTTAATAAATTAAATTCTAAAATTTAATCTTTAAAAATTCACCAAAAATCAGAACATCGTGGTAAATATTCGAAAACGATTTCATTTCAAAGGAATTTTTTATGATCTTTCCCGTGATATAAATTTTATAACCCTCAAATTATTATTTTAAATGCAAACTTAAAAAATAGTTACGAAAACAGCTTAAAAATTTAATTTAAAAAAATCTAAGAAGAATATTTCGAAAATCTTTCTTAGTGCACCCCTACACTATAAGTAAAATCGCCATGCAAAATTTCAGCCCTTTAGGTCCAGCGGTTTGGTTTGTGCGTTGTATGTCAGTGAATCAGTGAGTCAATTACGGAACTGTTTTCTATATATAGACAGTATACAACCAACCCTGACTTAGCCGGAATTCAAAAACGAGCTCAAGTGGTGGCACCTGCCGTAGCTAAGCACTATTCAACGTGGGTAGCGTCATACGGCGAATAAACAAAACGTTTTTACAACAAAGTGTTAAATAAATCATTGGTCCTAAAGAGAATATAAATTAAAAATAGATTTGAAGACATAATGAAGAACTAGTTGGTACCCGTCAAAACATGAAGCTAGATAGTAAATAAATGTACTAATAGACAAATTATACCCAACACATCATTGCCAAATGTTGAATATCATGCGCAGAAACAAATTAATGTGTTTAAGGGGCCTCATGCTTAGTAGAGTATCTAAAGCCAGATAAAAATGTCACTGAGCATGCGCAGAAAGCAATTTTTTTAATTGTAAATTACCGCTAATTAAGCAGCGCGAAATAAACAATTTCCATCAGGTTGAATCTTATATTTCACAAATATAATTATCATTAAAGTAAAAATGGCAGAGATCTAGAGAGACTCCTCGGGGTAAACGTGTTTATCATTAAAATATGTCACTGAGCATGCACAGAAACGATGAGTTTTTAAAGCTAGATTTAAACATGCCACTGAGCATGCACAGAGAACAATATTTAATTGTAAGTTATCGCTAATTAATAGAAACTGCGGTTACAAAAACCAAATTTGACAAAGCTACAGATTACAATCTTTCGTTTAAGACCAAAATGAAGTCAATTAATGCAGTAGTTTTCTCTCACGGACTGCCCAAAAAGTCGGCTTAGAAACTTAAATATATAGATATAACCTTAAAAATTGCATTCATTCCAAAATATTTTATGCCTGGAAAATTTATCAAATATCTTACAGTCATACATTCTACATGATAATCACTAATATGAAAATAAAAGGGAAGATGTAATAACAAAAGGTAACTTTTAAATGTCAATTCACAGATGTAAAATAAAGTCTAAAAGTTTAGGTTTATAGTCTGGTATTTTGAATAATTAGGACATTTTGCGAATCCTAATCTAGACAACCGGCCTCTCCGGGCATATGAACAGGTTAAATATCACCCATTAGAGAATTTCCCATTTGTGATTCATTCAATCGTTGTCTATGAAATGAGAACTGTACTTCGATGATCCTATAACGCAGGGGTTCCCAACCTTTTTATAGTACCGTACCTGTACGTTAAAACAATTTGATGACGTACCGGTAGACCAAAAATTTTGAAATGGGGAATAAAAAGCAATGGAGGATATTTGTAATAAAGACAAGTAACTTGGGATATATTTTTATTCCTAAACATATACATAAAATATAATAATCACTTTAAAAAATATATAATTAGTGAGAAGTTTGGGCCTGTTTATTATTAACTAAAGAAGTAATACCGGGCTGAATGTTTTTCAGTTTAAGGCGAAGATCCGATTCAATGTCCAGCAAAGCTCTATGTTGGGTTTTCATCGCAGAAATTGCAGAAAATCCTTTTTCACATAAATATGTGGTCACAAATGGCATTAAAATTTTTACTGCTTGGCAAGAAACTTCTCAGACACAGTTATAATTCGCAAACATAGTTATAGACACAGTTATAATTCGCAAACACAGTTATAGACACAGTTATAATTCGCAGGCGAGGGCCAAATTTTTATGGGGCGGTCATAGATAAAACTTTCAGGTGTAGACGGCATCTTTTGAGATTAGGTAAATCCCAACAAAGTATTGCAACACAAACAATGGATAAGAAATTCCAAACTAAAATATTAAAACGTATGGATTATTAGTTATTACAGTCATTTCTCTTTTTCTTTGTAATACAGATTTTTAATAGATTTTCGTTTTAAATTGTAAAATCATCCGCGTACCGGTAGCTGCTTGTCCGCGTACCGGTACTGGTACGCGTACCCAAGGTTGAGAACCACTGCTATAACGTAACTCATAATGCAGATTTCAAAAAGAGATTTACTTTTGCAGTTTGTAATTTTTCTCTTTTCTAAGTTTTGGCGATTTTTAAAGCTTTAGAAAGCATTCTTATGCTACGTTAATTAAATTTTCTGTAGAAATCACAGTCGAAATCATTATATAACATTGAATTTTTCTTTGTTTTCATGTTGCTTATATTATATAACAGGAAATTTTATTACTTATTGGTTGATAATTTATTTTCTGTAGTACCATTAGATATTTTTAATGGACTGCAAAAAACACTGAAGGGTTGTCTTTAAAGATCAAAGTTTTTGCAAAGCAATCGTTGAATGAAGTAGCAAGCATTTTATTTCATTTATTATACATTCCATTTTAAATCATTTCTGTGAATAGTGTAAAAATATGTTTGTCTTAAAAGGTTTTTTCATTAACGTTATTAACGTTTTAATTCTAAAGAGGGATCCGCACCATCATTTTGGACAAAAATGATAAAAATATTGAGTTTTCAATTTTTCGTTTAAAATATATTATTCTGACATCTTTATAAATATTTAATCGCTTTGACAATTTTAAGTGTAGTGAAAATGTTTTTTAATGTTATGCTGTACACAGGTTTTTATAGTTAATATCTGAAGTGATTTTACTAAGTTTTGGATGTGTTGCTTACTTTAAAAGGCTATAATTTCAAGAAATATTTATAGGATGATTTTACTTTTTTCATATTGTAATTACTGTCTGTATTGTAGATTTTGAGATGCATTTCGGATTTAAATAAGAATTATTAAAATATCAAAAAGAGAAACATTCATATAAAAATTGCGTAGAGTATGACGTTTCATTTTTAACACGAACTAATTACATTATTGAAACATCGACCCATAAAGAGAATTTCTGTATGCAAAATTATAAAAAGTGATAAATAGATAAAACCAAAGTTTATGAGATAAATTTGAATTTCTTAAATTTTAAAAATATTTATAATTTTACGGCAATTATTCACAATGTTTTTTTTCTTGTCACAACCATTTTGTTTAAAATGACACAACATTATGTTATGAATCAACTTTAAAAGTAAAGACGTAATTATTTTTTGAAAGGAGAAAATGAGCCATTAAATACATAAATACTCATATTGCTCACCGCTGCACTGTTTTCTTCCTACTGCATTTTGCTTGTGGTCACCTATGACACGAGAAACAACAACACACAGTTCAGCTCACAGGTTTATCAATGTTTAATTTTTACCAAATGTCATTCTCTCTCGGTTCATATTCACCGTAAAAATATTTATGGAACGAGGAAATGAATAATATGTCACGTTCTAAAAGCTAAGTTGTTTTGGAAGCAACGTTTCATCGACAAACCATAATGTCTTATCTGCAGTGAAACAGTAGTCGTGTTTGAAGAGCATATATCATTTCCCCGCTGGGCTACAAATGTGACGGGAAAAAATCCTGATTTGTAGAGGGTATTTAACGAAGATTATCCAGATAAAAATGTTTCATTTTTACACTATATCATACATCAGGATCCTATGCGTATATGCCTTAGGTATGGAGTGTGCACTAACCGTTAATCTTGTTAAGTCAATTCTTATTTACGGAGAATTCCACGATATGATATAATTCGTTGATGCAAGAGCACTTTATTTAATGAGATATGTCAGCGTAGAAATGATGATCTAGAGTAGGGATTCCCAACAGGGTCCAGGTGGACACATTGGGGGTCGGTGGAAGTTTAAAAAGGGTCTGTAGTATTCCAGGGGTCTATTGGGGGTCGACGATAAATTTTTCTTCTTTAAAATTTAATTTTTTAGTAATGAAATTTTTACATAATAATATATGTTTTGGTATGTACAAATTTATATTTATATTCGTTATGTTAGCAGGGATTCCCAACAGGGTCCAGGTGGACCCATTAGGAGTCGATGGAAATTTATAAAGGGTCTGTAGCATTCCAGGGGTCTAATGGGGGTCGACAATCAATTTTCCTTTTTAAAATTAAATTTTTTAGTAATGAAAATATTAGATAATAATATACATTTTGATATGTACAAATTTATATTTATATTCGTTATGTTAGCAGGGATTCCCAACAGGGTCCAGGTGGACCCATTGGGGGTCGATGGAAGTTTATAAAGGGTATGTAGTATTCCAGGGGTCTATTAGGGGGTCGACGATAAATTTTTCTTTTTTAAAATTTAATTTTTTAGGAATGCAATCATTAGATAATTATATACGTTTTAATATATATAAGCATATATGTACACTCAAGCGCCAAAACATTATGACCACCCCTACATTTTGCAATGAATTCGCCTCGATGACGTGGAAGGCACGTGATCAGGAGGAAGTGGTATTTAACTGCTGCTGGAGAGTCTGAAGAATCATTCTTTCACATACTTCTGTGTATGATAGGAAAGGCTACGTATCTAAGTGACTTTGATAGAGGGCAGATTGTAATGGCTCGAAGGTTCGGAACAAGTATTTCCGAAACTGCACGACTCGTGGGTTGTTCGCGAACTACAGTTGTTAGTACTTATGCAAAGTGGATGAATGACGGTGAAACCAGCAGTAGACGACATGGTGTTGGACGTCCACCCGCTATCAAAGAAAAAGGTCGTCGGAGACTGTCTCGCATGGTGAAGCAAAACCGGAGTCAGACAGTGGCTCAGCTGACAGCCCAATACAATGCAGGGCCAAGTAGAATAATATCGCAGCACACTGTTCAGCGGACACTGTTGGATATGGGGCTACGCAGCAAACGTCCCACTCGTGTGCCTTTGCTGACCAAGTGTCATCGGCAACTACGCCTGCGTTGGGCCCGGGAACATCGCGACTGGTCCATGGATCAGTGGGAGAGAGTTGCCTGGTCAGATGAATCACGGTTTGTCATTCATCACGCCGATGGCCGTGTCAGGATACGCCGTCTGCCAGGCGAACTGTTGCTCCCTCAATGTACAGTAGGTCATACACAGGCCGGTGGTGGCGGTATTATGCTTTGGGGGACGTTCTCTTGGGCGTATCTGGGACCCGTGGTTGTGGTAGAGCAGACCATGAATGCTACAGGGTACCTGAACATCATTGCGGACTAGTTGCACCCTTACATGGCCTCTGTTTTTCCAGCTGGAAATAGAATGTTCCAACAGGACAACGCCCCGTGTCACAAGGCTAAAATTGTGTTGAAGTGGTTCCAGGAACATGATGCTGAATTCCAGTTAATAGCCTGGCCGCCTAACTCACCGGATCTCAATCCGATAGAACACATTTGGGATGTCATGGGACGACAGCTCAGAGTTCAAAGACCACCATTCGGAATATCTCGGATTTGCGTGACCGTTGCTTAAACATCTGGTACAATCTGTCTCCGGCCATCTACCAAGGACTTGTGGCATCCATGCCAAGGCGGGTTGAAGCTGTGTTGCGTGCCAAAGGTGGGCCAACTCGTTCTTGACAGGTGGTCATAATGTTTTGGCTCTTGAGTGTATATCTGTTATGTTAGTTGTTGTGACTATACGATGATAAGAAATTTCCGGCCAAACATTAAAAAAATTGTATCAATGCATCAAGCAGAACCACCACATTAATTGAAATAGAACTTTTGTGCAATTACAATCTGTGTGTCTGAAATCTTGTTTATATTTGTAAAATTCGAAATGAAAATAGTACAAAAATAGTAATACATAAACCTAATGAACAACTTTTTCTAATCTTTTGTTCCTATTCTTAGTCAAATTTTTATCTTTAAGTATTTTATGTGCAATTATCAGTATTATAATTATGTTGTATAGTGTATTTTATAGAGAAAAATGTGAGGGGTTCGATGAAGAAAATCGTTCTTTCAAAAGGGGGGTCGATGTAGGAAAAAGGTTGGGAACCCCTGCTCTAGAGAGTGCATGAACTAAATGAAACAATTTCCTTCTCGCGTAATAACAAGAAATTTGGGTAAAATATGGCCGAATCTAGAATGAATTCGCCATTTTAAAAAAATCCTCAAGTTTTTCTTGCCTTTTCAATTTATTCATGTAATAAAAAAAATTGGGGATGAGATCAGGGAACACCTGGAGATATCTATATTACAAATTTTACATTTCTACCACCGGGATGCAAAACCGCATTCATCCATTTCTCGATAAGATTGCAGACAGCCTTGCAACACTTGGGGGAAAATATTGTTATTTAAAAAAAAGGAGTTTGGAAATAATATATGAGGAGTATACCAATAAAAACCTGGGTGTGAATATGTCGTAACCAGAAGAAAAACACAATGTAAAAACTTACATGAGGAACATGTCAACCAAACATTGGAAATGCAGAAAAGAAACGCTCTTCTGATCAAATGAAGTTAAAATTTTGATCCTTGATTCATCCTTAGGCATGAGTCATAACAAATAATTATTATCAAATATGTCCACAGAAAGAAAGAAATAAGTGTACCAAAGAACCTGATAAAAAACTTGACCAAAATAATTGCACAACATTTAGAAGGCATTTAATGGTTATAAATTGTAGTTGACCGCACACTGATTAATTAATATATAATTAAAATGTTCTAATATATTTTAAAGAAGCGAAATTGTGTGCTAAAAAAGGAGAGGTATTAAGGGTATACAGTAATTTTCTAAAAGGGAATATTAGACAATGTTTCTTGTTCTAATGGACTAAACTCTTTTTGCTTATCATTGGTTTTCAAGCATGAAAAATTAATATAAAATTAATATAAATTTCAGGTGTTTTAAAAAACCATCATATCCAAATATTACTATGAGTGGGCGCAGTGGCCCAGTTGACAAAGGCAGAGAGCCAATGATCTGAACGTCGCCGGTCGCTGACAAATCCACTGTCGTGTACACTAACGGCGGCTGGTGCACGAAAAATCTGTCGTCGTTGCAATGTCCTCCATGTCCTCAAATTTACCTCTGGAGGTGCGGGGTCAAGTGTCACCCGTCTCGTCACTTGACTCGGATTAAAATTGACTCGGACCGCTTCATAGGGAGTGAAACTGGTCCACCTATATAGTGTCCCCATAATAAAGAGGCCAGGATTATCGCTGTGTTAACAGGCGTATGTCAAAGGACAAGGCCTCCGCAATGGAAAAAAATGTATTACTATGATAATTTAAAAACGTAATATGAAACTCTTCTTTAGTTAAGTAACGTGTCTTGAACGCTCGCAAAAAATTGAGCTGAAAACGATAGAATACTGCATTTTTTTTTTTTTTTTTTTGGGGGGGGGGGGAATAAAACCACCAAAATATTCAAACTAGATTTTAAGGGGACAGTGGACCTTGAAACCTAATTTTTCATGTTTTGAATGGACTTGCTTGAAATTTGAATACGTGATTAGTACCATAGATATATAAAATTGGTTAAAATTTAAAGATGAAATATTAATAATTTATGAATTATGATTTATTAATTATATAAAAAATTGGCTTAATTAAAAATGTTCCATGCCCATTTCTTTTGCATATAATATGGTCATTTTTATTTTCAAGATACCTTATAGAACTAACAATGAAACTTATTGCGTATTTTAAGCATTCATTAAAAATATAAAGAGAAAAAAATAATAATAGGGAAAACTCCCTTTTTATTACGCAAAATACCTATAAATCATCTTTTCAAGTACAAAATTTAGAAATTCTGAGCTACGAAGCATAAGTTTTTTCAATAAGATTTATTTAATACACAGTTAAGCATATAAAACTTAGATTTCAAAGCAATACGATAATTATAAATGCACCTGGAGCAGCTTGAATATTCGTATGACATGAAAATTTTTATTTTGAGAAAAACACATTTAAAGTTATTGCTATTAGTAACCACATAATATCTAAATTAAATACAAATGCCTATAACTAGGAAAGTAATCACAGAAATTAAAAATTATTTTTGCGACACATTCCTAGTCGTCCGTAGTTTCACAATTCAATAAGATAAAAAAATCGAATTTTTGGACAAATTTCGCAATTTTGAAATTCACTGTCCCCTTAACAACTATTCTGCATCAAAGCTAAAAAATCGCATATAAATAGGATGATTTCAAAGCGTTATATAAATCACAGTACTCATATAGAGCTCGCCATGCTTTTTCAGTCTGTTCGGATTATTTGTGCTCTTTCTTGCAACAAACAAGCTTTTTAAAGTTCATTGATTTAATTTATATTTTTTACCCCAAAAAGTCATTTGCGGACATAATGCGCTAAACCTAGAAATACAAAAACCAACTCTTTCGAAGTTCCCTCCCCTAGTTTAGCTAGGAGAAATTCCATGAAACTATTTTCAGAAAGTTTTGTTTACCTTCTTTGTATAGAAAGATAAAAGGGAATAAAGTGATGCAAAAAAACAGGCAAGAAAAAGATAAAAGATAGCTTCTTATTACTTCTTTTTTTCTACTTCTTCTGATATGATTCTTCTCGTTAAAGTGCTGAGAATATCACAAACATCAATACGTTTGTTTTTTTATGTTTTAAATGAGACACCTTAGTTTTATGTATTGTAAAGAACTATAAGAAAATTGTTCATGCCAGTTTTTGAAAAATTTTTATCCTTAATAATAATATATGTATCTGCTACATACTTACCATTTTTTACCACAAATCTACGACTAAAACGGTATTAATTAAGAATATATATTATATCCGAGCATGAGGTGTTGTCTTATGTTTTTGTTGTTGTTGTTTCTTTCTTGTACCTGTTTTTGTTATTTTCGCAAACCTTCACACCACCTTCCTTCTTTAGCTTAAAGAATACGAAACGGAATATTGGGCAAATTTTAAAACGACTATATAGGACTTTTCATATAACAAAAAAAGTGCCAAATTGACCATGGATTCCTCCACTGCTAAAGCTGCCTTTGCAATTATTGAATCTCTTACACCGCTTACACACAAGCGGAACTAAAGCTGGGAATCGATCCCTGCACTTGTAGCATTAATGGCGGAAATTCTAAACAGTGATTACTCAACCAGCTTCCCACATTGTAGAGTCGTTAACATCGGGAGTTTTTACGCATTGGGCTCGAGTTCGAAAACCAACTGAGGCATGGATAATCCCGTTCTGTCCACTCGTAGGAAGCGCTGATGATTCGACTTCATGCTGCTACCATTATTTAGTAACCAACGAAATCGCGATGCATTTGTAAGCGATTATTTATGGAAATGTGCCGACTGTATAGGTGAAAAAAAAATTAATTGTTCGGCAGCATATTATTGCCGCAGAAAGAAAGCGAATTCGAGTGAGTGTAAGAAAAAAAAATAACTATAAATGTTTGTAGCCCACTCCTTAAAACAAACACTACAGGGGAAACGCAATTGCTATACGAGAGATTCAAAGTCAAAGGGGAATAAGTAAAAAAAAACAAAAGATTATTAGATAATTTAGCTTTTGTAAAATCTTAAGTTGGGGATACTACATGAGTACTGAAATTACTTTTTCTTCTTATTTGTATCAAGGAGAGCATATTTGGGTTCCTTGATGATGTTCTAGACAACTACACCAAAACCTAAGATGAAAAAAAAAGTAGACATACACACTATAAGCATTTTAAGGGGACTCACGACCCTTGAGTCAAGGAAATAGGGCATATTTTCATACTTTTTGACTCTTTGTAACTATTTCAATCTACTCCCAATTTTCCCAAATGTTATGTATATGATAAATTGATATATTTATTTTAATAAACAAATTTTCAACTCTCAAAATAATCTTAAATAATGTTTGTTTAAATGCTTTAGATATATACCTTGTTTTTTAAGTACTTTTATTATATACTGGCTTGCGCGCAGAACTAGGAAATTAATTTTACACTTAAATGTATAATTCTTGTTTTATATTTAAAACAAATAATTCAAAATACAGTTGAACATAAAACATTTAACATTAAAATACTTTTTCAATTTTTTAAAAACTGATCAAAGTATACTTAAAATTTCTTTAATTTTTTGCATTCATTTACCCCTGAAAAAATAACAAAACGTGCAATGATTGCAATAATTCTAGTTCAGACGCAATAAAATAACACGATTATGCAGTGATAAAAATTTCATGGAATTATGCTTCACAGTTTTTCAGATATCAGTTTCGGAATGATGCAATATTACATTTTGAGAAAAATGAGTTTAAAATTTTTCTTACCATAAACTTGATCAGTAATTAAATATTTAGAATATCAATATCTCCGGAACTAAGCGGAATATTTTCATGCGGTTTGCTTTATTTTGTTCAGAAATGATCAGGCTTAAACATATATTTTTTTCAAAAAATCAAATGTTTTAAAGATTTAAGGGTAGTGAGTCCCCTTAAACATACCTATTATATTATAATTCCTTCCACCTATATGTCTTACAAATGAATTAAGTCTTTCCTCTCTTTGCCATAAGCTGAATAATACATTTACGATTGCAAAACACGATTTTGTCTACGTTGAGCTAACTTTGCATTTGACATATCTAAATTTCGCGTAGACTTCATTTAGAAAACTGAATACAATAGCGGTAAATCAGTTCATTAAAAACTGTTGATGCCATATCATGGATTCAGACTCGCAAGCATATCATGGGCAATGAAACTGCACATCATGTATAAGAAATATATATGCCATTCGTATGATACAGTATAAACTGGAAGCAAACGACTGCTAGCCAGTAACGAGCATTTTTCCACTTCAACCTTCAGTTTTATAATAGTTTAAGGGAATATACGGCATAAATAGAATAAATTGTAACCTTTAAAAGGAAGTAATACATGTATAACCCCTAACAATTATGTACATAATTACTGGATCATAGGTTTCTTTCTAAAATCCATACACATTACTCTTGAATCAGTTCATTCAAAATTTATTTTTAAAGAATCATATGGAGGAAAAGATACAGAGCTCACATAGAATAGAGTACGTGGGCGGAACCATTACACTTCCATCATAACAGGTAGCCTTGGACCTAGGTTTCTCCCTTTTTATATCCTCTCAGCAAGGAACAACCAATCAGTCACATATTAAATTACACTCTTTGTTGGAGACATTTCAGACCTTACGATACGAATCAGAAACGAGAAACAAACAGCCGGCAGGCAGAATTGAAAATGTCATTTTATACCTCATATTTAAAATTTTACCGATATTTTACACGGACGTATGCATCTCTAATAATTATCTCATCTATATATATAAAACAGTTCCGTAACTGACTCATTCATTCATTCATTCATTCACTGACTGACTGACATACAACGCACAGACCAAACCGCTGGACCTAAAGGGCTGAAATTTTGCATGGCGATTCTTCTTTTAGTGTAGGGGTGCACTAAGAGAGATTTTTGAAAAATTCTTCTTAGATTTTTTTAAATTAAATTTTTAAGCTGTTTTTTTTACATTTTTTAAGTTTGCATTTAAAATAATAATTTGAGGGTTATAAAATTTATATCACGAGAAAGATCATAAAAATTCCTTTAAAATGAATTTTTTTCGAATTTTTACCTTCATTTCCTGATTTTTGGTGAATTTTTAAAGATTAATTTTTAGAATTTAATTTATTAAATGCTGATCACGTGACTTCTTTTTCTGGTACTTTAAATAAGTTTATCGTCACGTGCATAAAAACTAAATAGACAAAAAATAATTTTTTTTCTTGCTAATGCGGCAGACGATTGGACATTATCCAAAAAAATATTAAAATACAGTAAAAGAAATGTTCTAGAAACTGTACTATATTAACTGTACTATATTCTTTAGTATTCTTTATATTAGATTTAATTTGAATATCTTCTTCTACATTATTTTGTCTATAAAAATATCCCTTACGATTTTTTTATAAATATATATATATTTTACATCAAATATATACATTGATCGTCGTATTTATTATATATATATATTGGCATTAATTGCATACATTCACCGATGTTTTTACTTTGAATGTACTCCGTAGCGAAGTGCGGGTTTTCATCTAGTCTATATATATAAAACAATTCCGTGACTGACAGAGTTACTGACAGATAACGCACAGACCAAACTGCTCGACCTAAAGGGCTGAAATTTTGCATAGCGATTCTTCTAATAGTGTAGGGGTGCACTAAGAAAGATGTTTGAAAAATTCTTCTTAGATTTTTTAAAGTTAAATTTTTAAGCTGTTTTTAACTTTTTTTTAGATTTGCATTTAAAATAACAATGAGGGTTATAAAATTTATATCACGAGAAAGATCATAAAAATTCCTTTAAAATTATCCTTTTTCGAATCTTAACGTCTTTTTTCTGATTTTTGGTAAATTTGTAAAGATTAATTTTTAGATTTTAATTTATTAAATGCTGATTATGTGTTTTCTTTTCTTTTCGTGATACTTTAAATTAATTTTGCGAAAACACGCATAACAGCGAAATAATCTAGCAAAAAAATTAAAAGACAGTAAATCATAAAATTTAATTACTAGACTCACTGAGATGGACATTTTTTAAGAATTTAATTCAAATTAGTATGTTTTATGAATATTAAATTAAACCTATATATAAAACTGCAATTTTTCCTCAAAGTATGCTTTGCCATGACGATAAATTAAGTCTCAAGACCAAACTTTAAAATGTCGTAGATTTAAAATTCGTAAAAATTCGTTGTTTAGAAAATTGGTTCTCCCACGGTCAGTTTTACGTAGCTTGTTCACGCGTGAGTTCGCAGTCGAGGCTGGTAATATTAGTCCCACCCAATGAAGAAACAAAAAATACTCTTTGTAAGGAAATCCTCTAAAAAGCAATTTCATTATTTTTTCATTGCAATTATCCTAAAATGTACTCCATACCGAAACACGGGTATTCAGCTAGTACTCAATATGCATACGAGATATGCACTGAGAACCAAAAATTCTTAAAATATCAACTTTCGATTATTATTCGACCGCAGATGAAACCTAAAATCATCTTGCAACTATAAAATAACTAAAAACGTTACAGTATAACTGACTTTAACAAAAAATCTAAAGTAATTTCATTTTTACTATCTCAGAATCCCGAGAGATAAAAGAATAATTTAAAATACCATGCTGTGTTTTTACTGTAAAGGAGATCTAGAAAGTATTCGTAAAACGTTTTTATAGTAAATATTTTCAAAACGTGACTTGAAACACGAACATGTAATACTTGAAATTTTCCCCATGGATTTGACGAAAAACCATTTGTATCCTTCTGAGCATAAAGCAGGTTCTCACATAAATTTAGCAATATAACATCCTTGAGTAACAGCTAAAATATATATATAGGTGACTCGTGAAGTCCACTTTAAATCTATAATCATATAATGACCCTGGTATTATGGACCTCTTTGTCCATGCTATGCACTATTATATAGTCCAGCGAAGACCGTGATGACATAAGAGAGAACAAATTTCATAAGGATTTGTAAATCACTGCCATTCTGTGAGAGTAAAAACTGTATACTATTGAATAGTCTAGGACGAAAAATGTCTCTTCTTTTACACAAATTTTTAACGATAATTTTTAAATTTAAATTTGTCTTAAGTTATGCTCATAAAAATCCTTTAACCATTTAATATTTTGCTTTAAAATATTTTAAATTCGAAATTCAATGCATGTGATATTTTTTATACATCAACTGTAGCAATAACTCTATTATACATTTTACTTACCCTTTATGCACGATAATTCAAAATAACTTATTTTCACATTTACTAGTCTTCAATTGGAGCTGAATGATCTAAGAAGTAACGCCACTTTAAAGAGAAAAAGTAGAAACAGTAATTCAAAAATAAATGTTTAGAAATTTAAAAAAAATTGAAACTCATCCCTGACGTTTTCATTTTATATATGAAGAACAAACTGTCGCAGTGGGGGCGACAGAGTTCTCGCAAATAAAACAGATGCAAGATAGGCACAAAGTAATGTGAGAAGAATATATTCAGAAACGGGCGGTAATTGGTGACCAGCCGGATTTAACGAACTGCTTAGGCGAAAATGCAGACGAGAGATGCCAAGTTGAAAGGAAATACGGACAGTAAAGACGGGGCCAGCTGTATTTAATGAACTGAGCAGGCAAAAATTGGAAACGAAGGGGTCCGAAGTTAAAGATGAAAAGGGGAGATAAAGGAATTTATGTTTTGTGACTTCGTTAGGATGACGGCAGGAGGTCGGAGAGAGGCGTGAGAATTAGGGAATTGGGGGAACCACAGAAAGGAGGGCGTCAGAAACAGGGACCAGCGCCCCCTTCAATTTAGATTGGGAGAAGAATAATTATAAAATATATGTTCAGCTAATAATATAGGTCCAATCTGGCCCATTGGTCAGAAGGTGGCCACCAATGGAAACCCAGAGTGAAAGGGTTGAAGTTAAGTTCTGAGTGAGAAAAGTGCAGTAGAGCAGATTGATCTGAGAAATCGAGAGAAGTAGGCAGAGTAGGAAGCGGAAAGGACCACAGTTGATTTAGCATGGCGTGTATGTAAGTCCCATCGTTAGTTAGGGAGAAAGTTAGTAATGCAGAGTCACGGACAGACTGAACCTGGCGTAGAGAGGCAGTCGTACTGATACACGCAATCTACCTAATAGATGTAGATTGAACTCGAAAGAAGCAGGTAGATTTGACTATCGGCCATAATGATAATAGCTTGAAGTGGAGATAGAAATATTAGAGAAACAGCCTAAATGACTATTGGAGAAGCAGACGCAAGCCCCCTGTGCCATTGCGAGGAAGGCCCGTGAGTTGAAGTATCAAGTATCCGGAAAGAATCCCGCACCTACCCGAGCCAGCGACACACGTTTGCCGCCCCAAGGAGAGATCAAGACGCGGCGACCAGCCACCTAACCCTAGAAGGAGTTCCCGTCCAGTTTAAGGTGGAGATGACCGTGAGCACTGCCGAAACCACGCGTCGAGCGTACGCCATCACCCAAGTGTGCAGAGTCCGGTAACCAGCTGACCAATAGGAGAGAGGCGCATTCCAGCCAGCCACGCTATTGTCAAGAGCAGAACACATTGTATAGTAAAGAAAGCGCCTTCCCAGCTGTGCGAGTGAGAAAAGTTGCTACAGGTATGGGATATTTATGCACTTGGTAATTCCATGTCATATGCTCACTGGATAACGCTAAATTAGATGATCGCGTATAATAATGATAGGGGTAATTGCAATTAATATTAACATATATTGTCATAGATATATATCACGTAAGAGTTGTTTAGTAGTAAATTAGTAATTTTAGTATTATTAAGCACCTTATATATCATGAAGTGTATAAGTGTATGTATTCTATTATATATGTTTAATAAATTGATTTGTGTATGTACATATGAGTAATCACTCTTTGTCATATAAAAGAAATTACTAACCATAACAATTAACTATACGGTCACACAAAACTATGTTTAATGTCTAAAAGTTCCTCATACAGGACAGAATTTTGCAACAATAAAATTGTAAACTAATTTATTTAGTAGCTGTTGCATCACTGTTGTTTCCCATAGCTTGAATTTTTCACGCCTTATCATTTTTCGCTTATGGCGAAGGCTTGGGCGAAAATTATTAAAAAAACCATAATTTCCTCCAATCATTGGTAGTTGATTTTTTATGAAGACGAATTTTAATTTTTTAGACCTCTCACTTGACTCCTCAGTTTTGCTCTTGGAACTTTGTTTTTTTTTTTTTTTTTTTTTTTTTTTAACCTTTCTATTCATAGAAAGGTTTTTAACTAGAATGCAATTTTTTGATCGGCTAAATTGCGTTTAAAATATTCAAACGTAATTTACCACGATAATAAAGTATATGATAAGAAAACAAAGAATAAGAATCAGAACTGTTATAAAACAGCAAGCAGTGAGGTAAATATTAGATTAGAGAAGTAAACTAAAGCAATCACAAAATCAAACACCAATTTATACCATAATTTATACTGAATAATAAATCTTTAAAAGATTTAAACAAAGAGCACTTTAAAGCGCTTTAAATTCGTCCTAAAAATTATGCTTGTTCAATTAACGGACATTAATCTCCTCTATTGCATATTTTCAATATTTTCATAATAGGCAAATAATATATGATTCAAAGCATCTGACTGAGTAGCAAAAGCAGAAGTAAAAGCTATTGACTAATTAGACATAAAAGCACACCACTTCTTTTCCAATTTTGATGGTTGATTTGTTGTTTGAAAAGAAAGTCAAGTTAAAGCATTTTCAAACATCGTGTAATGTAAAAACTTCCATATGATAAAATTGTGTTTCAACATTATTTCCTTAAGGTTAAGTCAATTTTTTTTTAGTTTATGCGAATAAATATTTAAAGTATCATAAATTGATGAATTAATAATGCTAAAATATATTCAGTGTATTTTCAGAAAGGAACTTGAATTATAAAGGAATTGCAAAAATATTAATTGGAACTAGAGGACAACACTTAAGTAATCAAGCATGCAAAAAGTATTATTATTGTTTTATTTTGCCATCGTTTTCCCTGTTTGAAAGGAGAGAACAATTGAAAAACTGCTATGCGTAAAATAGCTTTCAGAATAAAATCGCCCTTAAAGTTTCATTCTTGGTACTTTTTCTGTTGCATGAAACGACAAAGTTCACACAAAGAAAGTTTTCTTTGATTTCTCTGACACGAAATCAAGAAGACGAAAGGGTTGAAGAATTTAGCTTTAAAGGAGAAAAAATATTAAGGCATATTTCAATTGTTTTTTATTGCAAAGGATACTACAAATAATAGTGTATGATGTGGGATTTTTAACATTCGAGAAAAATCATCAGAAGTAAAAATTTACTCAAATACCCAACGTAGCGTAATGATTAAAACACTCAACTGCAGATGGAATCATCCATTTTTAGATCCCTGGCAACCTTTGCAAAGAGTGATTACAGGACGTTATGCAAATAAATAAAGATTCATGAGGAGAAATTAGGAAATGCACATAAATAACTGTTATCTGTCGTATCTTGTATCTTATGCCCAATAGTCGAAAAAATTTCAGGTAGTCTCTTCTAACGAAACAACCGCGGGTTATTAACGTAGGATTACATATCGTTGCTTACCTCTTTTTTTATAATTAAATTCCTACATACGAAGAGAAGGATGAGTGATAACCCTATGCAGAGTAGGTCGATTGTAAGAAAAATAAGTTACATATGTCTACTCTGCCACTCTTGATTTATAACTCGTGGCGACGGTTTTAGCGTCATAAATTTTGCTTTACCGCGGACCGTTATGGAGGAACGTAATCCTACGTTAAAAAGGAGAAATACGTGAGATAAGTCATTCAGTATCGTCATCCTGACAACAATAAAATTAGACATCAATCTATAGATCAGAAACATGACGTCTAGTTAAGGATTTGGCACAAGACGGTATTTACAGCCTTTTCATGAGTGAGTGTAAAACTTTTTATGCCTAGCCTCACCTCTGAATGTTGATCAGACTATACGCCCCCTCACTCCCCCAACGCCTAAAAACCGTTGCTGTTGTTACTAAGGTACCTTGGGTTCAGGACTCTCTGAAATCCAAGTCGGTGTACATACGAAGACAAGGCAGGGTCAGTTGGTTGAAAGGGTAATATTTTGCTGCAACAGAGCTAATTAGACAAGGATATACTGCCTAAACCCGATTCCGAAGAGCTGCAAACATCCATGACAATAGTGGGACTCGAAGCCACTGACTCTGTTACCGAATGCCAGGGACATAGCAATACTTTTATCTCGGCTGAGACAAGGCAGAGAGAAGAAACATAAAAACAGGCAAACAAGAGGAATTTTTTTATTTATAGACGATAACACCTCCAGTGGACTGTAGATTGCAGCTCCTTATTTTTCTTGAAGAGAGCTCCTGCATGCTGAAGACTGACGAGCATCCCAGATTACATCCTAGCCTTATGAAGGAATCGAACCCGCGCGATGTCTTAACCACTGTACAGGCTGGAAAACGTAAGTAACGCTAGTAAAATACGTTCTACACATATATGAGCCTTTCACAGACCACATGAGTTAAGTCCACTTTTTGAATTTTTTAAAATTTTAGTGTCAAAGCATTTGATTGAGAACTAACTTTTTACATTCGTCATAAATATCCCAAATAATAAGGATTAACACTACTCAATGACAAAAAAAATGTCGGTTATCGAATAATAAATAATTCTTTTAGAAGCCAGTCCAGTTAAGTCCATAATGTAATGTAAATCGTTGCAAGAATGCCATTGAAACGCAGAAGCAAGTTTCTTATGATAACGGTAAGTCGTTTAGTGTTGTTTCTTCACTAAAAAAGTAAAATAAAAGATTCAATGGCAGTCTGAAGAAGTAAGTAATTGGATTTCATTGCTTTTTTCATTCGCCAAATCGGTTCAGTTCCTTAGTCACGCAAAAAATGTAATAATAATAACGATTTCTCAGAGAATATTCTATCTTCTAGATTTTATATATCGTTAGATAGAAGCTACATCTCCTATAATACATTCTACAATGCTTATTTGAATTTATATTTCAGAGGAATTTTTAAAAATCAATTCGTATTATTTTATCCTTTTTCTCTACTTTTTGTTTTACGAACTTAAATCAGATTGGTCCCGATTTAGCAAGTGAGCGGCGCATATTTTGCTAATGACGTGTTCCCCCCACCCTTCTCGACTAACCCCCAAGCACCCAACGTTGAGAACCACTGCTTGAACTCATATTTTTCTGATATCTGAATGCTTTATTGAAATATCCTTATTTACAGTTCTAACAGAAAAGCTGCATAAAGATATAAGAGACAAAAGAGCTAATTTATTTCCCAGAACATAATGATAAACCTATGTACAACAATTGAAGGTTAAAATTTATTTTCCAATTAAGACATTGTTGCCTGATGTTAATCGGGATTTTCGATCATGCTCGGAAGTCAGTTCTTTAAATGCCGAATCAACATTCTTAAATTTTCATTAATTTATTCGGTTGTAAACTTTTTTTGGTGGCCAGTAATGGTACCGTTTTGAAGGGTGGCCGTGGAGAAATGGTTTCTTCCGTAACATTAGCTCTATGGAGTCTTTACTCATTTCTGAACAAAATATGGCCGTTTGAGGGGTGGCTGGTTATAGACGTCAAACTTATATAGTATATATATATATATATATATATATATATATATATATATATATATATATATATATAACTAAAATATTTAAAGCATGTGTTGCACCAAAACCAAAACATTATAAATATAGGCATTAATATGTATATTGTCAATATGCGCTAAGCTGCAATTATTAGACAATACTATATAAGATATAATTAAAACAATAATGATACACCAAGATAAGCTAAAAAGGATAGTGAAGTTTTGAAGCAAAAAGGAAATTTTTGAAACAAAAACGGAAATTGATGTATTTAAAAAGACGTGAGGGGGATTAAGACCCCTCTATCCTGGTTAAAAGATCTTTTTACATAGCTAAAACTTTCCCAGCATCCGTCATACATCAATTAGAAAATTTAAAACTTTTCAAAAGGGTTTAAGACAATAAATAGAAAAAGTTAGACATTTAAGTAGAAGTTATATACTATAATAAAATAAAGTGACATAATGTCATAAGATGATCTCTAAAAACTACCTTACTAAAAACAGTAATTATAAATATAAGAAAAAGCACTGAAAATTCCACAAAACATTGAAAAATTACACTACCATTATAAAACACCACATTTTATAAAACCATTAAATCTTTAAAATTCAAAACAGCAGACAAAAACTCTATACCTCCAAGTCCAAGTGCCCAAGGACATCCACGCGCCCAAAACAACGCCTCAGTATATCCACCAGAAAGCCAGCCGGATAACCCGCCTGTACAGCCAGTTCAATGAATTTTTTAACTCTTTTATTCATTTCAATCCTAGAATCACACAGTCTATCACAACGAATTATGTAGTTGTTGACTATATTACGTTTAACATTTTGATGTAAAGCTGTATTCCAATTAGATAGACGGTTTATGTTAAAGTCGTATAAATCTTTTTTATCGAATATGCGAAAAGATATTGTTCCATTTGACAAAGTGAGGGTTACATCCAAAAAGTTGATTTCATTTTTGGAGTTTTGTTCGGTCTTAGTTAGTTTTATATTAGCTGGATAAAAAGTAGGAGCAAAGTTACAGTTAACCTCGTGAGCAATGAAAATGTCATCTACGTATCTAAAGAAAGCTATATTTTGTAAAAGTGATGATTTAGATTCAAAATAATATAAATATATATCTGCCAAATAGGACGATGATCCACCCCCCATTGGCAGTCCAAATGTCTGAATATAATATGTTGTACCATTAAATAAATAATTTTCAAACAATATGATACGAAGTGTATTTTTAAAAAGAGTAAAAGTAATATATTCTTGTAAATCAAACCTGTGAAAAAACTCAATTAGAATTGAAAAAAGAAAAGTAGTGTCTATATTATTGAATAGGTCTACTACGTCATAAGATTCTATTAGTTCTATATCGTTTAAATTTTTGATTTTTGATATTAATTGTAAGCTATTAGTGATTATATTGGATCCAAATTTTTTTATTTTAATGAAAAGATTTTTTAAAACTGGTATTATCAATTTATTAGCATAAGTTATGTAGGTACCGAAACCAACAGTTACTGGTCGAAAGGTAATAGGTTTTTTGTGGAATTTGGGAATTGCAACAAGGTAGGGAAAGGAGAAGGAATAAAGATTTATATTAATTTTTTTATGCAGTTTAACTAAACGTCGTTTCAGAGACAACTCATCAAATGCATATGGTTCGTAAAGTCTATTATTTGAATAAAAATTTTTTACAATTTGAATATAATAATATTTGCAAATAAATGAATAATTAGATGCCACCTTGTCAACATAACTAATTACCAGTTTATTTTGTAGTCCCTTTATAGAGGTCATACTTGGACTATTGAAATATGTTCTAGAACCCTTTAAGGCCAATTCATAACTTTTTAGAAAAGTGATTGAAGTTTTTTGTTTCCATTTTGTAAATGCCTCCAAAGGCAAATTATATTTTAAAGCATTTTTTTCAATGAAGGTGGTGAGGTTCTTATTGAAGGTTATTTCTATGTCTTTAAAACAATTATATCTAAACTTAGTACCCATTTGTATTGCATCACGTAGGTTTTTGTTCGATACTATCTGGACATTACCCGTTATGACATGGTTATGATCTGGATTAATATATTTTGACATTGATTTATGATGACAATCACACTGATAAACTGTGTTTAAGTTTTTTGAATTTAGATTATAATTAAATATTTTACGACTAATTGGTATATTATAAGAGTATGTAACTTTAGGTTGTATTTTACAAGGTAAGTCAGACATAGAATCCTTAAATATTTTATTTATTGGTATGGAATTAAAGGCATTGTTTTTAAATTGTATAACTATGTATTCTGTTTTTATAGGTTGCATTGCTGCAGAAAGATCTATTCCTAATTTTTTAGCTCTAATTTTAAAGGTTTCTAATATTGTAAAATAGTGTTGTAAATATGAAGGTTCGAAGAGGCTTTTATATTTAGGATCTATTACATATTGCCATAGTTTGTTTAACCATCGTTTTTTAATATTGTATATTTTACATTTTATCCAATTAAATTTTACAGAAGTTTCAGACAACAAATCCCTATTTAGTTCTAAAAAAAGGTTTTTATGTTTTTGTATGTTAAGTTTGTTACTACCATTACCGCGTCGCTGTCTTCGCTTTAGGGAGAATTTTGGATCTACTAGTATTGAGATGTAGTCCTGAGTGTTTAGATAGCCTAAAGTATTTTCGTTTTTCGTTTTACCAAAACATGAAGTATTCAGGCCGAAGGGATAAAGTGTGTTAAATTGCGAGATGTGCATACTCTCCCACCATAAACGAAGTCTATCCTTTGGAACTATGTCCAAAATACTAACTTCGATTGATGTAAAACTGTGTGACCTGAAGTGTAACATCTCGAAAGAAGGATCTTTTTTATTATTAATGTTGCTTCTATGCAAATTTAGTCTGATGTGTAGTTTATTTGATGTTTGACCTATATAGGCCTGACTACACACTTTACACTTTAAACAATAGATACAGTTATATACTTTACAAAACACTTTATTTCTAGTATTAGTACCCAACTGGTTTATGTTTGCAAAAGGACAAGTTTTACAGCGTGGATTTGTACATCTTTTGAACTTGAAAGTACGTATATTACGATAATGTGAGTAATAATTAAATTTAAAATTAGGAACACTAATGTCTATTACGGTTTTTTTGTTAGCACATGTTGTATTTACCACAATAGGAGCTTTAGCAAAAAAAGAAGTAATCAAACCTGGGTTACGGGCTAACGAAGTGTTCAAATCCCCAACATTGACACTCCGGGCATCGGGTGAATGTAATTCAACCGCTTTGCCAGTCGCTTGATACCTTTCAGTGTACTTGTTCATGATAAGTTTATAGAAAGAAATCTAGCTACTAATCAAGTCCATGTTCAATAGGCGCATTCCGCAATCAATCCATTCCGTAAGTCTTCTACGTGAAAAAACTACATTACGAAGTTGTAATCATGACATCACTACAGCAGTACCATTGCTAAACATGTTGTGGATTAATATCAACTTGGCTAATTTTTAACTAATTTTGTGATTTTTTATTTTACTTTTTTATTTTTTTATATAGAAAATAAGTTAAAGAAAATTGTATGACGAGCTAGGGAGCGTATATGGACATAACTCATATGGTGTACCCCAATTAGAATTAAATTATAGCAATAAATTATAGCAATTCCGTCCAAAATGCGCGTAGCTTTTGCAATGTTTAGACAGAGCATATATAACTAAAATATTAAAAACCTACGTGATGCAATACAAATGGGTACTAAGTTTAGATATAATTGTTTTAAAGACATAGAAATAACCTTCAATAAGAACCTCACCACCTTCATTGAAAAAAATGCTTTAAAATATAATTTGCCTTTGGAGGCATTTACAAAATGGAAACAAAAAACTTCAATCACTTTTCTAAAAGTTATGAATTGGCCTTAAAGGGTTCTAGAACATATTTCAATAGTCCAAGTATGACCTCTATAAAGGGACTACAAAATAAACTGGTAATTAGTTATGTTGACAAGGTGGCATCTAATTATTCATTTATTTGCAAATATTATTATATTCAAATTGTAAAAAATTTTTATTCAAATAATAGACTTTACGAACCATATGCATTTGATGAGTTGTCTCTGAAACGACGTTTAGTTAAACTGCATAAAAAAATTAATATAAATCTTTATTCCTTCTCCTTTCCCTACCTTGTTGCAATTCCCAAATTCCACAAAAAACCTATTACCTTTCGACCAGTAACTGTTGGTTTCGGTACCTACATAACTTATGCTAATAAATTGATAATACCAGTTTTAAAAAATCTTTTCATTAAAATAAAAAAATTTGGATCCAATATAATCACTAATAGCTTACAATTAATATCAAAAATCAAAAATTTAAACGATATAGAACTAATAGAATCTTATGACGTAGTAGACCTATTCAATAATATAGACACTACTTTTCTTTTTTCAATTCTAATTGAGTTTTTTCACAGGTTTGATTTACAAGAATATATTACTTTTACTCTTTTTAAAAATACACTTCGTATCATATTGTTTGAAAATTATTTATTTAATGGTACAACATATTATATTCAGACATTTGGACTGCCAATGGGGGGTGGATCATCGTCCTATTTGGCAGATTTATATTTATATTATTTTGAATCTAAATCATCACTTTTACAAAATATAGCTTTCTTTAGATACGTAGATGACATTTTCATTGCTCACGAGGTTAACTGTAACTTTGCTCCTACTTTTTATCCAGCTAATATAAAACTAACTAAGACCGAACAAAACTCCAAAAATGAAATCAACTTTTTGGATGTAACCCTCACTTTGTCAAATGGAACAATATCTTTTCGCATATTCGATAAAAAAGATTTATACGACTTTAACATAAACCGTCTATCTAATTGGAATACAGCTTTACATCAAAATGTTAAACGTAATATAGTCAACAACTACATAATTCGTTGTGATAGACTGTGTGATTCTAGGATTGAAATGAATAAAAGAGTTAAAAAATTCATTGAACTGGCTGTACAGGCGGGTTATCCGGCTGGCTTTCTGGTGGATATACTGAGGCGTTGTTTTGGGCGCGTGGATGTCCTTGGGCACTTGGACTTGGAGGTATAGAGTTTTTGTCTGCTGTTTTGAATTTTAAAGATTTAATGGTTTTATAAAATGTGGTGTTTTATAATGGTAGTGTAATTTTTCAATGTTTTGTGGAATTTTCAGTGCTTTTTCTTATATTTATAATTACTGTTTTTAGTAAGGTAGTTTTTAGAGATCATCTTATGACATTATGTCACTTTATTTTATTATAGTATATAACTTCTACTTAAATGTCTAACTTTTTCTATTTATTGTCTTAAACCCTTTTGAAAAGTTTTAAATTTTCTAATTGATGTATGACGGATGCTGGGAAAGTTTTAGCTATGTAAAAAGATCTTTTAACCAGGATAGAGGGGTCTTAATCCCCCTCACGTCTTTTTAAATACATCAATTTCCGTTTTTGTTTCAAAAATTTCCTTTTTGCTTCAAAACTTCACTATCCTTTTTAGCTTATCTTGGTGTATCATTATTGTTTTAATTATATCTTATATAGTATTGTCTAATAATTGCAGCTTAGCGCATATTGACAATATACATATTAATGCCTATATTTATAATGTTTTGGTTTTGGTGCAACACATGCTTTAAATATTTTAGTTATATATGCTCTGTCTAAACATTGCAAAAGCTACGCGCATTTTGGACGGAATTGCTATAATTTATTGCTATAATTTAATTCTAATTGGGGTACACCATATGAGTTATGTCCATATACGCTCCCTAGCTCGTCATACAATTTTCTTTAACTTATTTTCTATATAAAAAAATAAAAAAGTAAAATAAAAAATCACAAAATTAGTTAAAAATTAGCCAAGTTGATATTAATCCACAACATGTTTAGCAATGGTACTGCTGTAGTGATGTCATGATTACAACTTCGTAATGTAGTTTTTTCACGTAGAAGACTTACGGAATGGATTGATTGCGGAATGCGCCTATTGAACATGGACTTGATTAGTAGCTAGATTTCTTTCTATAA
>OU015493.1:16367273-16402273 GCA_907164885.2 Dolomedes plantarius | reverse complement strand
AGGGAGAAACGATTTGGCATAATAAAAAAAAGTTCCAAAATGTATCAATAGATGGCGCTGTAACATTTTGGAACCTTTTTTTAATGTCAAATCGTTTCCACCCTTCTTCCAGTATATTGAGTTCAAATTTGAAGTCATTCTGACCAGTAGTTCTTTTTTTGCAGCCTTTTGAAAGTAGGACTTTAATTATGGACACCAAGTAGCTTTAGAGCTATTACTGGTTTTCTCTTTCATCTTTTTCTTATTTATTATATATATATATATATATATATATATATATATATATATATATATATATATATATATATATATATATATATATATATATATATATATATATACATATATATATATATATAAATATATATATATATATATATATATATATATATACATATATATATATATATATAATATATATATATATATATATATATATATACTATATATATATATATAAATATATATATATATATATATATATATATATATATATAATATATATATATATATATATAAATATATATATATATATATATATATATATATATATATATATATATATATATAGAGAGAGAGAGAGAGAGAGAGAGAGAGAGAGTAAGTAAGCAATTTATAAAATATGCTTGTGGATGAAGCAACTGTAATAGAGGAGAATGAAAATTATCCTAACTAGATTAACCAACATGGTACGAGACGTTTTGCAATTTCAAAATAGAATAACATATTCAGGTCTCTTCTCCATTTTAGTCTTTCAAAAGTGGGGACAGTAGAACTGCTGAAAACTTTTATCCAGAATACAACCGGAACGTGACTTCAAACAATGGACAAGCAAGACTCATTTTCTTTCTTATCTACGCAAAAGTCATTCTTATCCCTTGCAAAATACGGTTTTGAGTGCTCACATACAAGAAGAAATTTTTGTTTGTTTTCCTTCAGTTTATTTTCCGGCACAGGAAACTGAATGAGGCTATTTATAGAGAGTCATGTTTATGCGCTTTGCATGAGAATTGAAATACAGGAGGAATATGAGATTTGAATGCATCTCAAGGAGAGAACTGAAATTTGATTGGGACTTACTTCACGGCAGTAGTGTATACATATAGTAAGAGAATACATTCCGATTATTGGGAAAACTCCAGAACGTTCTAAAAACTGCTAATGGTGTTCGATAACACGAAATTTAAATAAATACATACATTTTTTAAACAGAACGCGATAACATTTTTAAAAAAATGAAAGTCTCGTATGAAAAAAAAATAGAAAGATGGGAAAGAAAGATATATTTTTTTAAACTGGATAAGCAATGGCTGAGAAATAGGTATTTTTATCATTAGATACGTCTTTGCTTATTTTTAGGTTTACACCAAGTTTTGAGGAATGTCTGATCTCCCTTACTGATCAGCTTTTAAACGGAAAAAAACTTTAAAGTATACCTGATTTGGCGAAATATTGCCCACAAGAGTGATAAAGTACGAACGACAATTAAACAAACCTACATCCAATTTCAGCTACAGGATGTCATGTTATCATTATCATCCATTATTTATTTACCATTTAGGTAAAGGCGCGATCATCCCAATTTCATTGCGTTATTCTGGTTGTGCAAAGAGAAATCTTTAATTTAAGGTATAACTACATTTGCATTCAGAAAAAATGATCTAGCTAGCTAATGCCGTCTGAAGTAGAGGAATAAAAACGTTTTGGTAACACAAAAATATTTTTATTTCATTTTGAAAATAGACACTTAAGTATGTGGAGAAGTAACCTTCCTCAACATGACTCAGTATTCAGAAGGTTATTCAGATAGCTTTAACATTAATCATTACTATGTTTTTATTAACTTGCTGTCTTGTTTGTGTGTGTTTTTGTCCGGTACAAATCTTGCAATCGATTGTTAACTAACTTCCCGACTAGCTAGACATTTGAAACTTTTAGAATGGCTCAGAACACGATGACAATGCATTTTTTTAATACTTTAGCCATCTTTAAGCAAAATTAAATTCAATTTCAGTTAATTTTGTTTTGTAGACTGCTGCAGACATCTATCGGCCGGGACGGGAACGAATAGTTAAACACAAGTTAACTTCCAATTAACTTCATTTTCTTTCAAGTTGATGGAATAATTCATCAAACATTTTTTTTTAAATTATTTATTAATACATAGAATTATCAAGTTTATATGATTCAACAGAAAATTTAAAAACACGGTATATTAAAAGTTCTTTTTATCTTGTAATTATTAACATTAACAAACACAAGTGACAATATAAAACATCAGTATACATAACGCACATCGAGCACGTACTCGTATTCAAAAAATGAAGTAAAGAAATAGACAAATTACGATGAAATTGAACGCCTTATATATATGGCAAACTGATGTCAAATGACGCTGTTTACAATTTTGGATAACGCGGTTGGTTGTTGGAATCGACAATGGTATCGGTACTGGAGTAAAGAAATTTTCAGTTTAAGATTAAAATATCGAAGATGGCTGACTGGTTAATACCACCACGAACATTTTTTTTCTGCACAAGGACCAATTCAACCGGAACCTAGTGCTAAAAAGCGGCTGCAAACAACCATGCCAACAGTGGGACTCGAATCCACAGACTGTGGTATCGGAAGTCAGTGCCCTAGATATTCGGTCATGTACCAACAAAAATATATAAAAAGTCCTAAAAGTATTTACATTGTTTGAACATATAAAACATTCTGCAAACAATGGCTGGAATTTTTCTTACTGAAATACTCGTATTTAACCCTCAAACGGTGCAGTAGTTTGAGACGAAATAGATGGTACAGTCGGGTCGGATCCGACCTGATTTCTCTTTTGATAAGGGAAGAAATAAGTACACAATAAGAATTTCTGTTGTATAGTAACATTTACTGATAATATTTTACATGAAACAAAGCCATTTTCCTAGCAAAAATGACCAAAGAATTGCAATTTTGTCAAACAAAAAAAACCTCTTTGGCATTTGCATAGAATGCTGTAAATATTAGGTCTAATATGTAATTTAGTATACCTAATTTTAGAAAATAGTGAAATCAACTTTCCGAGCACAAAAATGTAAAAATAATATATACTGACATTTTTTACCTTCAAAATCGAAACAAAAAATTTAAAAATCTAAAACGAAAAAATTTTAAAAATGACTAGGTATTATGAATATTGTTTTCCAACTAAGACACTTGTATTTACTTATTTCTATATCGAATAGGGTGGTCTAGTTTGTCTATCTGGTAGAGTTCCTTGTGAGCTCGATCCCTTTCAATGAGAGGGCAGAGTACGGGAGGGGGAAGACACACCCTTGCAGGGCCGCACAGAGGGGGGGGGGGCAACTGGGGCACTATGCCCCAGGCCTCCAACTGCCGGAGGGCTCCCAAAATTTTTTTTAAAAATTTGTTTATTAGGTTTCCTCCGAAAGAAAATTCTGAAACTTGTACAGTACTTCAAAATTTAAAATAATCTCCTGAAAAAAAGGGGCCACCCAAAAAATTTTAAAACATTCTTCGATTAATCAGATTTCTCTTACTACAAAAGTCTTCTGAAAAATACGTCCTCTCTCTCTCTCTGACCCGTACCCTCTCTCTCTCTCTGACTATCCTTTCTTCACTATCACGTGCCCTTGACTCCTACGGTAGCCAATCACTCTGATTGGCGAGGGGAGGGTCACGGGGTATGCCATCTGCGTCCCAGGAAAATTCCACACTCAAATATTACACTACAGTCACCATCGCTCCCCTCGCAACAGTACAACCGGCAATCATCTGCAGCGCTTCCTTTGTTTATGTTAGATTAGAAATTAGATTGTTATCTATTTAGACATTCAGCATACGTAACTCCAAAACCATGAAGCGCATCTATCTATCTTGTGCTGTAAAAAGCGAAAAAAAAAAGGTTGTTAGAAAAGCTGAAGAAGAACGTGGTAAACGGACCCTCGATAGCTTTTTTTCGGTCCGGAATCAGTACAGGAGAAGATGGAAAACAATTTGACACGGAAGACCTTCTTCCATTGCCAGAGAACGTCATGTCTACCTCAGAGAATCACCGGGATATTCCATCAGCTTTCAAGAGGAACTGAACTGATTAGTAATAGAGGGTCTCACGAAGTGAATTGTTCAGTTCGTGGAGGTGAAAATCAGAGAACGGAATCAAGTAAAATTCATACATCAAAAGACGAACAATGTTTAATCCTGCCTCCTTCTGACTTAGAAGAACATTCCAAAGGAACGGAACATTTTGAAGTGAGTACTGATCCAGCCACATGGGTTTGACTTGATAATAAATCTAGACATATGATAGTCCTAAAGGGACCACCTAGTAAGCCAGGGTGTATGATACAGCGGGGCCTCGATACAGCAGTGGTAGGCCTTTCCCTATGACTGTCTTTTCAAAAAAATTAAGTAATGGGGAAACTGCTGACAGAGATTTGATGGTTTGGTGTAAAAAAAAGAGGGGTTATTTTGCTTCCCTTGTTGTTTATTTGAATCTGAAGATGTCAGTAAACAACAGTCAAAATTTGTGCAGGCGGATTAAATGACCATTGGAAAATGATATATGACAAAATAAAAAGCCATGAATCAAATCCAAACCACATTAATAATTATGTAAAATGGAAAACACTTCTCAATGTACTTAAAGGCAGAAAATCTGCAATTGATGGAGCTTTGATGAAATGAATTTTAGAAGAAGAGGTGAAATGGAAAAGGATTTTATCAGATGTGTTAGAAGTTGTGATATTACTAGCAGAAAGAATTTTTTCTTTTAGAGATAGGAGCTCTACGGTAGATCAGGACAATTGTGGACATTTATTGTCCTCATTGAAACCGATAGGACGTTACAATTCAGACATCAGAGATCATTTGGAAACAGTTTCAAGTGCCACAGAGTCCGGAAAAAGACTGCAAGCTCACTACCTATCGTGGAGAACCTAAAACGAATTTTTGAAAGTGTGTGCTAACAAATTGGAAAGTTACATCATAGAAGAAATTAAAGAATCCCTTTACTATAGCATTATAGTTGATGGGACGCCAGATGCTTCACACAAAGAGCAACTAGTTTTTGTAATAAGATACATTCCTTTAAAAAATGGCTTATGGGATGTTTTTGAAAGGTTTGTTAAGCTTACTGACTTTGACCAAAAGACTGGTGAAGCTATTTCTGAGAATATAAAGACCGTGTTGCAAAACTGTGGATCGGACTTCCAGCTATGCAGAGGCCAAGCATACGACAACGCATCAAATATGTCAGGGAAGTTTAAGGGCGTAAAAACCAGAATTCTCTCTGAAAACCCCCAAGCATATTTTTCTCCCTGTGATGCACACACTTTGAATCTGTGTGGGGCTCATTCTATGGAAAGAAACATAGAAGTCAAATCATACTTTGGGAACGTCCAAAATCTTTACAAACTTTTTGCATTAAGTCCAAGTTGGTGGAAAATTTTACAGTCAATCGCAAATATTTCACTTCACTGAGTGTCAAGTACAAGATGGAGTGCAAGAGTTGATGCTGTACAACCTCTTGTCAAAAGATACTCGGAGATTTTAGATGCCATGCACAATATAGATGAAGAAATTTATCTTCCATCTGAGACGCAGTCTGATCTTGATGCACTTACGCGTTGGTTGAAGTCCTTTGAGTTTATTTTATTAACAACAGTTTGGTTCAAGATTCTGCAGACGATTGATAAAAGGAACAAGGTTTTGCAAAGTCCGAAACTATCTCTCAAAGGCGCAGAAACTGTAATGAAAAGTTTAGTTTCAGATACTGAAACCATTAGAAATAGTTGGGATACTCTATTTAAAGAAGCTGAACTTGTAGCTGCTAACTTTGGAGTAGCAACAGATTTAAAAACAACAAGAGGAAGAAAAAAGAAACAATTCTATGATGATTCAGGATCAGGATAGCTATATTATGTGAATCTAAAGAATTACAATTCAAAGTGAATGTATTTTTAACAGTGCTTAGACTTATTGATTGTCGAAATAAGATAAATGGCAGACCGAATGGATGAAGTATCAAAAGTGTTCTCTCCTACTATTTGTCCAACAGAAACCGATTTGAAAGCAACTGAATCAGAAACGTACCTTGATGCTATCGCAGAAGAACTTGCCAGCGTTTACCCAAATGACATAATTAAAACCGATCTCTCTGATGAGTTGATGATCTACTATAAGCTTATCAAGGACTCAATAATATGTGTTTATGGAAAAAAGAACTTAAACTCTTGTGTAGATATACTGATTGCGATATATAAAAAAGGCCTTGAAAATCTTCTACCTCAGATTTGTATTTGTCTAAGGTTATTAGCTGTACTTCCAGTGTCTGTTGCAACAGGAGAACGAGCCTTCAGGAAAATGTCCTTCATAAAAAATCCTCTGAGGTAGACAATGGGCGAGGACAGACTTAATCATCTAATGATGCTCAGAATTGAACATGGTTTAGTCAAAACTGTTAGTTTCAGTGAAATAATACATGACTTTGCCAAAGTTAAGGCAAGAAAAAAAATTAATGTAAATTTACTCTTTTAACTTTTAAAATCGTTCAAATTCAACTATTTTTAGTTTTCTTTTTAGTTTTTTCATCTTCTGTTAAGGTAACTTTTATTATAGTTGAAGGATTTCAAAGCCTTTATTTATATTACCTCAGTTGATAATCTAAATATCTGTTGAATTACTAAGTTGTTGGATATAATTAAATGTTAGATTATTTTTTACATATTGTCATATTTATTGGAGAATATAACAAGAGAGCAGTGCAATTAAATATAATAATTTTGTTAATCATTCATGTAATAAAATTTTGACTATGAGTAACTTAATTTGAATGTGTGTTTTCGTCTCTTTCCATTTTTTATTTTTCTTGGAGCCCCCAACAGACGTTTGCCCCAGGCCCCTCTGGGTGGCCCTACACCCGTGGGTCGGATCCGACCCCCAATTTACCGTTTTAGGGTTAAGTTATTGTGACATGGAATTCGACTTTGTAAATATATTTTATTGTCCCATAGTCTTGATGCAACATTGATTCGGTTCCATGCACATTCTAGTGTATCTGCTTTGTTCTGTATGTCATTGGATGTATGTGTGTTGGGTTCGCGCCTGTATTTTGTACCGGTTTCTGGGGGAAAGGTATGTACCCCCCGGAGGCAAATCCAGCTTATCGTAAAGAGGTTTTTTTTGTATAAGAATAAAAGCGTGACTTGCCACCCCTTCTCGGCTGTAGGGGGGTCTAGCGTCCCCATGGCAACGGCCTAGCAACTTTTTTTTAGCCAATGAGAGCTGAAAGGTGTTTGTTCGAGGATAGCTGACCTCTGCTCGCCCCAGTTCAAAAGGAAGGAATAAGAAAACGTTTTTCCAATGAGTTGGAGTTTTAGCAGCGACAGATATAGGACCTCGTGTTGAGAATATCGATCAGATCTGCCATTTTTTTTTTGGCTTGCTTCGCCGATTCCGCTGGTCGACTGATGAGATATGAGATGTACCTATTCCAAGGTCTTATATCCTAATTTGGATTAATTGAGTTTTTTTTTTTGTTTTTTTTAATCTACATGGTTAATTTTATATTTGTGTTTTTTTTCTATGGGAGGGGGGGGGGGAATGTGACATGGAATTCGACTTTGTAAATATATTTTATTGTCCCATAGTCTTGATGCAACATTGATTCGGTTCCATGCACATTCTAGTGTATCTGCTTTGTTCTGTATGTCATTGGATGTATGTGTGTTGGGTTCGCGCCTGTATTTTGTACCGGTTTCTGGGGGAAAGGTATGTACCCCCCGGAGGCAAATCCAGCTTATCGTAAAGAGGTTTTTTTTTTTTGTATAAGAATAAAAGCGTGACTTGCCACCCCTTCTCAGCTGTAGGGGGGTCTAGCGTCCCCATGGCAAAGGCCTAGCAACTTTTTTTTAGCCAATGAGAGCTGAAAGGTGTTTGTTCGAGGATAGCTGACCTCTGCTCGGCCCAGTTCAAAAGGAAGGAATAAGAAAACGTTTTTCCAATGCGTTGGAGTTTTAGCAGCGACAGATATAGGACCTCGTGTTGAGAATATCGATCAGATCCGCCATTTTTTTTTTGGCTTGCTTCGCCGATTCCGCTGGTCAACTGATGAGATACGAGATGTACCTATTCCATACGAAGGTGGTGGTAAGTTAATATTATTTTGTGTTATATTTATCAAGTGAGAGCACGGTGATTTATTTTTACGTAATTTGGATTTTATGTGTTATAATAATCTTTTAACGTATGATATTAATTGATATGATTTTCTCTGTAAAAGTTTGTAGTCAGTGTATAAATTAATGTATGTAATATGAAGAGAAATTAAATGGTTACATTAAATATTAAATTTGAGTACGTGCTCTTCAGTTATTCTCAGACATGTGTCAGAGTGAATTTCTTAAATTAATAATTTAGCAAAAAAAATAAATAAATAATTAAATCATAAGCCACTATACAGAATATGCTAATTAGCATATGTTCTAACTTAACATAATAGTTATACTGCTTTGTTAAGATTCTGAGCATTGTTAGTGTAGTAGGAGATATATTTATCAAATGAAACATTTAAGACATCAGATGGAAAATTCAGGAAGTTCGCTGTTTTACCAAATATTGAAGTTTTAAAATTTAGAAATTTTTTTTTATTTTAAGAGTATAATCGGTATCAAATCAAAGTAAGATATTAAACGTTTTTCCTATTTTATTTTTAGATTTACAACGTGTAGCAAATTCACACACTTGGCCATGGACTTAAATCTTGAACTACAATTCCTAAAATTTAACCTTTTTAATAAATTCATAAATATGCTATAAACAGGAGATGTTAATTAAGGAATATAAATTTAGTTATGGTGCAAGCAATAAAAATGTAAGTAAAATACCAAGGGCTATGAATGAATTGTTGACACTATAAATTAATATCTGAAGGAAAATACAAAAGAAAATTGCTTCTTATTCAATAAGTCTAAATATCATGTTTCTATGTTTTTACCATTCTTTGAATTTAACAATATGTTATACTTCATTTAAAAAAAAAAAACTCTGTTCTCGTTCCAAAACATTGTTTACAAACAAAAATTATTTCAAAGATTTTTCTGCATTTAGAGCTCATACTTTTTACTGATTTAACTTTTTCTAGGAACAAACTTCAGGCTCAGCCCTGAAAAAATGCAAATGACAAGAAAGCATCAAAAAATCTGGCTAACAAAGCTTAAAAACAAAGTTAGTCAGAAATAAAATTTGTGTTTTAAAACCCCAGAGTTTTGTTTATTTTTCAAACATATATTTTTAAATTACTACTACCGTAGATTTTATTAATAATTGGAACCAAAATAAAATTTTCGTCTTTCTTTGAAGAACTAATAGAATGTCTTTTCTTCCGGTTTATATTAGTTAATTAGTTGGTTGCGATTACTACTTTTATCACAAGACTTAATAGACCATTATCACTGTTGTGGTTTCTAATAAATTCATTCCTTTATCAAACATGTATTTTATTAATATTTTAGGAAACAGAAAAAGTCTGTCGATGTATTCCAACTACAAGAAATCAAAAGCGTTTGAATTACTCATTTTTTTCTATCTTTAAAAAGGAAAAACGAAAATTGACCTTTTCCATTAAATTCGACCGCTTAAATGGTCTCCAATAAATAATGCCTCTAACTCAATCTTCGGCCATGTGACTTACAGTTTCGGTTAACCATTTTCAATATTTTTATGCCTATACATGATCAACTAAAAAAAACTTCTCTACGCATTCTCCGAAAATTAAATTTAAGTCTCCGAATCGAGTTAAATTTCAGAAGATTTTGTTAAATTTTTACACTCTATTGTCATAAGATATTATTTCCAACACTTCATTACAATTCATATAATTTTGAATTTTCAATGGACCATTACATTTTTATATCTAATTATAATCGGTTTCAACATAAAGGTTTGAGATTTACGGGAAAGATGTCTTCTGGTTAATTCCTCTGAATAGTTATAAAATGGACGAAATTCTTTTGCTAAATTTCTTATCTATAAAATATTGAGACAAATATAAAATTTGATTCCCTCTTCCACCAGAAAAATGCGAACTTACACGCAACATATATTTCGATATGATTACAGAACATATAGAAGAAGAGCTTTTGCGCTAGACAGAAAATAATTAAATAAAACCATGGATAAAATGAAACACATTCTTTTGTCCGCTATAACCATGTCTTCTTTGGAAAAATTTGCTATTCTCGGCAACCCTGTAACTTTTATTTTGACAAAATCTTTAGCAGCAGAGGAGAAAAAAATTGCAAAATTTCTTCATTCGAGGAATTTTACTAAGGGAGGAGATTTTTTTTTATTTTCCCTCTGTTATACATCTTGTTCCTAATTCCAAGCATTCCATGTGTCTGCGACCCGTACCAATTTGCTCGAATTCGCTAGATTAAGATTTAGACTAAAGCAAGTACTAGCGTTATGCTATATATATATAACTTGGTTTTATTTACTATTCCATCAAAAACTATTATTTTCTTTAATATACTTTCGTAGAAGTGCAATCTTTTCCTAAAGTTAAAAAGAAGAAGAAAATAAGAAACTTCAGGATTCTAAATTTTTGTTCCTTAACTGTCTATTTTGAAAGACTTGTTCCACTACTCTGAAATACTCAAAAACAAAATTGCCAACATGAAATAACAATCAATAAATAACAAACATTAACAATAATTTATTTTAAATTTAATTCATTCGCTGTACTGTAAAATATTAAATAATAAAAGAGATATTACTATACTTAAAACATATATAAGGCTAAAGTATACGAGTACTAACCAGGACTAAAATAAAACCAAATTTACTTCTCTTAACTTATTTTTATTGGCCCTAAAAGACCAATAATGGCCCTAAATATAACTTGCGAGAGAAAGTTAGTAATGAAGATCACATGTTTTTTTAGTATAAAGGCGCAGAACAATCTAGAAGTTCCGGGATACAAGAGTTGGACTAAAGGAAATTAATTGTACTTAAAGTGAAAAAAAAATCAATCAGTAGTAGAAAATACGGTAGAGAGTTCTTCATAACTTTTTTGAGGCATCTGATTTCCTTATATTTTATCACTCTTTCTTGTTGAAGCATGCCGAAAATAGATACATAAAACTGGATAAATTACTTAGCTAAATGTATTAGTATCACGATACCTCTTGCATTTATTGATTAGCACCTTTAACTTTCCTATTACACCTGTCTTTTATAAATGAAGAATATTTAAACGCTAAAAGACTTAACACCTTTAAATTGGCAAAAAAAAAAAAGACCCGATGAAAATATCGATATTTCAATATTTTAATATAGTATTTTGTCTCTTGTAAGCTAAATGAGGATTATAGACGATATTAATTATTAAAGATATAGCAAAAGTGATTTTTTATTCCTATTTTTTCAAGGTTTTATTTAAAGTTGAATTCCATAAACTGTCAAATTTCAGTTTGTTATAGTATTGTTACTTTATAGTTATGTTGCTTTATTGAAGTTTTTATAGCTTTAACTTCAATAAATGTGAAAAATGAGTTAATTCTTTTTATACGGATGGAAAGATCTATTTACAAATTTTAAAATGGGTTTTGCGGTGAAAAGGAAAGAAGAATTCAAAATTTATGTTATAAAGGACATCAACTTACATTAATTTTTGTTTATACGCGTGCACTTTATTTTTTCTACACCATTACCCAACATTCTGAATGGTACACCTAAAAATATATAAATTAAAAGCCTAAAAAATTAAAATATGAAAAAAGAAGAAAATTTCATTAAATTAAAAATTATTTTAAGAAATTTTAAATACTTCAGAACCTAAGTACAATCAGTATCTACCAAAGTAAAAGAATATACTTAAATAAAATTATTAAGGTAATTCAAGGTTAGCCATAACAAATATGGTTCTGAAATCAGCGAGAGTGAGAAAAATTGTCCAACAATTAGCCCGATGCAAAGTGTTTAAGATACAAATAGGTCTAGAGTACGGTTTGATGAATATACTCATGTTATGTTTATCAATTTTGAGAATTACTTTGTAAAGGCATTATTACCTTATACTGCATAAAAAGGTTTAACCTCATACATAATTAGAGCCATGTTCTTCTATGCCCTGATGTTTGATTCAATTTTTTTTTTAATGTAAAAGAATTAAAATTTCCTCCTTTTTTCATATATAGATTCCACAAGATCATATGTTTCTCTGCTCATTATTACTAAATCGTAATCACCCGTATAGAGCAGCAATATGATTTAAATTTAAAGGAATCAAGCATTATAACAATTAGATCCATCATTATTCGTACTATCATTGGCTTTTGGGGGACTATGATTGATTGTTATATACAATAAAGTCAAAACAAACAGCTTGAATTCTTAGATAATAAAAACGATTTTCGCATTTTTATGACTCTATTCCCATTCAGTTATACTAACTGTAACAATTCCCTTTTGTCTAATTTATGATGACTGATTTCAAACAATTAAGCCATTCATTTATGCGGCGATAGCAATAAATTATATAGGACAGATTTCTAACAAAATTAAGCCATGAATTCTTGTAACGGATGTAATAAATTTTGGAGGGCTGATTTCTGAACATTAAGTCATAGTTTCTTACTAAGAAAGCCATAATTTACGGAGATTACATTCCCAAATAAATGAATACGGTCTGTGTCTATACTCTTTTGCATTTTATCGTTGCTTTAGGGGGTTATTACTAAGGTGCTTTGTTATTGCTTTTACAGATCTGCGTTTCTGCATTTGTCAACTTCACCAAAATTACCATTAAAAGAAGTAATGTATCAAAACTTTGGTGACGTTTAACAAAGAAAGAAAAATAATGATTTTTATCAATAACACCTTGACGAGTGTTTAAAAACCCATACTCAATTTTTTTATAGTTTTTTGTACATTTTTACTTTATAAATGTTTATTTTCAATAACCTTACCATTCTCATACAAGCCAATAAAGAGTATGATAAAGTACCTATTTAAAATAAAAAATGTACATATGTCTGTTACTTTCAAAATAATATTGACAATATGGAAACTAAAATCATCAGTACTTGGTTACACTGTAGATCAGGGGTGTTAAACTCGCAGGCCGGGGGCTGCATGCGGCCCGCGACGAACATTTTTGCGGCCCGACCAATATATTGGCAAACAATAATATATAATAAAATACCGACGAACAATTATAAGATAGGAAGAATTCGCTAAATGTTTTCTAAATTACACTCTTTTTTTTTGCTATTATTATACAAAATGCGTATATATATGTTGAATATACTGTAATTAGGTAAATAAACAAATGTTTCTATTAATATTGGTATTTTTTGCTGTCCACCTATAGTTAAACCTTGTTTGGCCCAAGTTTGCCTTTAAGTTTGACATCCCTGCTGTAGAGGATTACAATTTTATAATGTTATCTGATAGGGTATGTATTCATCTCCAGTCATATAATTTTGGAGAAACAACCGTGAAGGACGGGCTGCATTGGCAAGCAACAATTACTCAATCACGGGTGTCAATTCATTATATTACTTCTTCTAAAACTGTTCTCCCACTCAAACATACATGAACCATAATAAGGGCAGAACATAACAATTGCTAAGCACGTTGGAAATGACAATTTTTTCATTTTTTATTGATGACAAATTTAAATATCATTTTGTAATTTCATATCTTTTCCGGTCTGGTAGTTCATATATATATATATATATATATATATATATATATATATATATATATATATGCTATACAGAGCTGTGGCAACATCCACAGCACCCGTGACGAATCAGAAGCGTTCCCGCCTGACAGAGAGCTTCGGCGTGCAACGAGGAACACGTGACGAGAGAGAGAAAAACGCCGTTGAGAGCGTAAGACGTTAGAACATATCGTGGTAGCAGATGGCTACCGTAAAGTAGTAAAAATGATATTCCATTATTGTTCTCTGTAGCTGTTTTGTTCTGTGACTCGTCGATAATAAATAATGTTTGTGTAGACAAGTGTGCTCCATATCCCACTTCTGACTGCATTATTTTACATGCGGGCTCGGCCGAAACATTTTTCTCAAAGTGCGTTCTGGGCCACTATTCCATATCCCCTAGCCAACCATCCTACGACGTTATTAACGAACTGGATTACTCTGGATTATTCCTATTTACTTCTTGCCCATCTACGACGAACCGGTGAGTTTAATTTAATTTGTCAATTGAAGATATTTTTACAATCATCTAATTGCAGTTACTGAGGATAAATAATTGAATTTAAATCTCCAAGAATTTGAATCTCCAAGAGATTCTGATTTTGTTTTTGAAGATATATGAACATATTTAAGAAATATTTAAAAAATGAAAGTATATTTTCTAACAACTGTGTGCATGTTTAATTCCAATACAAGAAGTCTTTTACTTTTCTTTTTGAAGATATATGAACATATTTAAGAAATATTTAAAAAAGAAAGTATATTTTTCTAACAAATGATTGCATTTTTAATTCCGATACAAGAAGTGTTTTGTTTTGAAGATATAGTTGCATATTTATATTTTGTGCTGTTTACTTTCAATATGAGTACTCTAAATGATATCCCGCATATTTCAAAAGCCCATAAATCAGGGTCCACAAAGGCAATTAGATTATTACATCAGTTTATATTTGAAAATGATGCTGGGAGAGACAATCGTAAAGAACTCCCCATTTTTTCTGGTTCCCCTAAAACTTTTCATGTCAATGACGAACGGGATAAAAGACTTAAAACATTCTCCAACACCGATTTAATTTGCATTGCGAATTTGCTCCATCTTGAGTGTTCCACAGACCCAGCTCAGAGCTGTGAAACTATTTTCAATGTTTTAAATAACTTTGCATTATTCCCCCCCCCTGTGCTCTCGGATACGAGTGAAACCGAAAATGATTCACACGACGCCAACGGAAGCTCTACGGTTTTGGCAACTAACCAAGTGCCAGTTAAAATTTCATTTCCAACCGCAGCTTCACATTATAACATAAACAACTCTTTCGAGCACAGACAGATAAATCCTTTTTTATCTGTTGTTGATTCGCAATGTTTTCCAGTCTCTAATAGTGGAATATATTTATCGTTACGAGACCTCGCAGAGTGTATTAAGAATTTTAATGGTTCATCCGATTCTTATAGCGTTAAAATTTTCATACAGTATTTAGAAGAACTTTTTGATCTTAATAGCATCACAAATGACTTCCACAAAATTGTCTTTACGAAAAAATGTTTAGTTGGTTCCGCAAAAACATTTATTAATTCTCTTCATGGCATAACCACTTGGAATTCGCTCAAAGAAAACTTACTAGAAGAATTTTCCTCCAAATTAAATAGCGCCGATCTTCACACGATGTTGCTGCAAAGACGGTTACAACCTAATGAATCCTTACACGACTACTTCATAGCTATGCGATAAATCGGTTCACGAGGTCAAATTGACATTTCTTCAATTTTTGATTATGTTATCAACGGTATTCCCGATTCTACATCTAATAAAATTTTGTTATATGGTGCTAAATCTGTTTCAGAATTCAAAGAAAAATTGACAGTTTATCAGAAATTTCTTTCAGCGTCCAAATTAAGTAAACCTTCTAAGGATATTAAATTCACATATGATAATCGTCAACAAAATTATACCTACGATAGAAAACTCCCCAAAAATTCTCCAAAATCCCCCGTTTGCTACAATTGTGGTTCCAAGAGCGACAAAAGTTCCAGTTGCCCGCATACAACTCCAAAATGTTTTTCATGCAATTCTTTTGGACATTTATCCTCAACTTGCTCCCAACGCGTTGGGCAGACAATTCCAGAAAATTCTTTTGACACTACTACACCTAATGACGACTTACATGTTCCTACACCATCCATTTATAAGTGTTATCCAATAATGATAAACAATGTTGATCTTCATGAGCTTCACGATTCAAGTAACGAAGCTACAGTGATTACTGACCAACCCCACCAACTCAAAAAATTGCAGAGTGAGTTGAAAGATTTTCAGCGAGAAGTGGAAGAATCTCGGTTAGTTGAAGATGAACTGAATGCTCAAGCGAAAGAAACAAAAAGCTTTGGAATCTGAACTGATTCACTTAAAAGAAGATTTAGCAATGTCTGAAATGCAGAAAAGAAACTTAAATGAGGAGTTAGAAGATTTGAGGAATAAACTTATTCATTTTATGGATTTAACAGATACACAAGATTTGCGAACTAAAATGGAGGAAGAACTCAATATTTTAAAGAGAAACATGGAAGATGAAACTGCTGCACACTGAAACCAGATTCGTGATTTGAAGCAGAAACATACAATTGCCACTGAAAAATTCAATGAACAGTTAGATTCAGTGTAAAAAGGTAAAATCGCTTTAGAGGAGACTAAGCACAATCCTGAACGTGAACGTGAAAGTTTACAAGTATTTGAAGAAGTAGAAGCACGGAAGAACTTGGAGAAAAAATTAGCTATTGCCGAAATCCAGATTGCAGAATATAAAACGAAAGCTGAAGAGGAAGCAGATGCTTCTGCTTTGTTAAAAGAACAAAAGAAGACGATGTCGAAAGATATTGATATACTGCACCACAAATTAGATGGATTTCAGATGATTCATGAAAAGCTGAATAAATCAAAGAATTAATTGCAATCAAAGTTTGAAGACCTTAGCATCGAAATAGACAACCAAACTGAAGAACTTGAAGACGACTTACAGTTCACTGACGATTCTAAATTACGTTTAGAACTGAATACGCAAGACCTAAAGACTCAATTAGAAAAAGACTTTCCAGCTCGAGATGAATAACATGACGAAAAACGACTAGCTTTGATAAAGCAGGTTTCTGACCTAGAAGATGAGTTTATCAACATGACATTTCACACCACAAATCTCCTTCGCAACGACGCAAAAAACAACATTTTGAAACTACAAGAGCAGAACAAGCGACAGTATAACAAACGTCGAAAACAAGCAACTACATACGAGCCCGCTTAATGGAATAGCCAATTTGCCACGAAAAATTATTCTAATAAGCGGGATATTCCATTATCCGGGATCACATTGACACGCCCACAATGTTTAAAGTTACAGTTAAACCTAGAAAGCATTAAAAATTGCCTAAACCATAGGCATATTTAAACTATTATAATTAACAAACAATTATTAATTAAAAGTAAGAAACAATTTAAACACATTAAAATTTAGAAAATTGATGAAAAATGAGCTAATTTTATTGTAGAATATACAAATTTCCCTTAATTTTTTAGAGCGAAGTCGATTTTCATCGACTTTCCTTTGATCAAATTGAGGATCTGAAGTTTCACCACATTCTACCAAATCATTGTCGAAGTTTACAAAATTGGAAAAATTTTCTTCTGTCATTCCTTCTGGTGGTAAATCATTTGCGTTTGTAATTGATTCATCATTTAATTCATCATTTGTTACGTGTGTTGAAAATTTACCTTTTAAGAAACAACTTTTTATTGCGTCAGAGGAAGTATTATTCCATGATTTGTTCATAATATGAACAGCTGTAAGAATTGAAATAATTCTAATAATTTTACTAGTTGAGCTATTGATAGAAAATCCACTAGTATCATCTATGCAAGCTATTATCTTTTTAACGATTTCTTTTCTATAATTCCTCTTAAAGATTCATATAATTCCCTGGTCCATTGGCTGTAAAATAGCTGTAGTATTCGGAGGCAAAAAAATTAAGTGCTACATTTTCTAGTCGTACGTCGACTTTGTGGGCTTGACAATTATCGATAAAAAGGGTAACTTTTCTTTTCATCTTATTCATCTCATTGTAAAATGACACTAACCAGTTTTGAAAGAAATTAGCAGTCATCCAAGCTTTTGAATTCGCTTCGTATTTAACCGGAAGGGGTTTTACACCTCTAAAACATCGTGGGCTTTTGGATTTCCCGATTTAAAAAAAGAGGCATTTTATGACTGCCGTTAGCATTACTACAGCATAAAACTGTCAGTCTGTCTTTCGGGATTTTTCCTCCAACAACTTTTTCGCCTTTTAAGCACAAAGTCCCATCAGGCATTGCTCTGTAATAAAGTGCTGTTTCGTCACAGTTATAGATACAAGAAGAACTGTAGTCTTGTAATAAAGCAGGTAATACTACATTTTTCCAAGAACTGGCAGCGACTTCATCAGCATCACTTGCTTCACCGTGAATTTTTTTAAAATAAATTTGGTTTCTTGCTTTCCGTCTGCACAACCAACTATTTGTAGCTTTAAAATCAGTTATATTTAACTGTTGTGCTAAATCTTCAGCTTTCTGATTCAATAGTAATTCAGTAATAGGAACATTACAAGCTCGTTTTTCAGCAAACCACTGAAGAAGAGCATCTTCAACTTCAGATTCTTTTCCTGTACGTTTTCGTTTTTGATTAAGATTTTTATTGCATTTCCAGTCGTTCAAGACTTTTTCTTTATTTTTTAACAATTTCGAAACTTGAGCTTGGGATATCTCGAACTTTTTTGAGAGTTCTAATTGCGTACACTTATTTACTTTTGCAAACTCTATGACTTTTACTTTTTCTTTTAAAGTAAGATCTTTTCGTCTCAAAGACATTGTAAAGCACAAGAAAGATTACTGATTTCATGAAATCGAACTGTCGAACAAATTGCCGTAGAAAATGCACAGTTAAATGTTCAGGGCTAGAGATCACCCAAGTTAAATGTTGCACTTCTCCGAAGAGATTCGTTACAGTCGGTAATCCACGTCCCCTTCAAGATAAGGACCTGTTGAAGTTTCACATTTCCTTCACACACACATACCCACTCATTTTCTAGCTCTCATTTGGGGGTGAAGCATATTGTTCATTCTCTGAATAGGGAAACGTAGGCCAGCGTTTGAGCAATAAGGGGAGGGCGGAGGTTGCGGCTAGCAAAAACAGCAACAATGGATTGCCCTTCAAAACCGAAGAAATCCCCATTTCCTGCAATTGGACACTTTCTACGAAGTGACAAAATTGCTTTGAAAGACATTCAGTTACTGCACATTCACTATTGTACTTTACAAAAAAAAAATTCTGAAAAGAAGTGCGCGAAATAGAAAAAGATCGATATCGTCAAGGCTAAATATCATTCCTTTAAGCGGGATAACTTCAAAACAATATATTCCATTAACCGGGAAATTTAACACAGAAACAAATTACTACGGTTTGGGACATTGAAAATTTATTACATTAAACGGGATATTCTTTTAACCGATATTCCATTAAGCGGGTTTGACTGTACGTATCAAGAAGCAATTCAACGTAACCAATTTGGTCCTTAAGAAGTCGTAAAAGTTCGACCACATGACCGATACGACGTCCGAAAAGTTGGTCTGCACGATGGTCCCAACTTGACATCTACAACCGCTGATCAACTCAAAAGTTTGCCAAACACCTAGTGACTATACCTACAGCTCCTTTACGATGACGACTTGGACTTTAACAATGGGCATTCTCTCATGATCCTGATCTATTGTTAATGACTTTATTTTTTTTCTTTTCTTTTTCTTTGTTTTGTGTAATGTTTCAGTGACGGACAAGACTATGGCACCTATGACGAACAATTGCTATACAACGACGATGATGTAGCATTAAGACGACCATGCCATGTTTTCTTTTGTTTGTTTTCTCCCCTTTCTTGTGATTTTTTTAGGTTTGGTTCCTTTGATTTTCTTCGGCGACAGGAGGACCTGTCGAGCCAGGATGCCCGAGTGTGATATACAGAGCTGTGGCAACAGCCTCCACAGCACCCGTGACGAATCAGAAGCGTTCCCGCCTGACAGAGAGCTTCGGTGTGCTACGAGGAACACGTGATGAGAGAGAGAAAAACGCCGTTGAGAGCGTAAGACGTTAGGACGTATCGTGGTAGCAGATGGCTACCGTAAAGTAGCAAAAATGATGTTCCATTAGTGTTCTCTGTAACTGTTTTGTCCTGTGACTCGTCGATAATAAATAATGTTTGTGTAGACAAGTGTGGTCATTTTGGAGATTTTATATTCACTTCTGACAGCATTATTCACTTCTGACAGCATTATTAGTCACTTCTGACAGCATTATTTTACTTACACACACACACACACATAGTATATATATATATATATATACACTCAAGAGCCAAAACATTATGACCACCCCTACAATTTGCAATGAATGCGCCTGGATGACGTGGAAGGCACGTGATCAGGTGGAAGTGGTATTTAACTGCTGCTAGAGAGTCTGAAGAATCATTCTTTCACATACTTCTGTGTATGATGGGAAAGGCTGCGGATCTAAGCGACTTTGATAGACGGCAGATTGTAATGGCTCGAAGGCTCGGAACAAGTATTTCCGAAACTGCACGACTCGTGTTTTGTTCGCGACCTACAGCTATTAGTACTTACGCAAAGTGGATGAATGACGGTGAAACCTGCAGTAGACGACATGGTGTTGGACGTCCACACGCTATCAAAGAAAAAGGTCGTCGGAGAATGTCTCGCATGGTGAAGCAAAACCGGAGCCAGACAGTGGCTCAGCTGACAGCCCAATACAATGCGGGGCCAAGTAGAATAGTATCGCAGCACACTGTTCAGCGGACACTGTTGGATATAGGACTACACAGCAAACGTCCCACTCGTATGCCTTTGCTGACCAAGCGTCATCGCCAACTGCGCCTGCGCTGGGCCCGGGAATATCGCGACTGGTCCATGGATCAGTGGGAGAGAGTTGCCTGGTCAGATAAATCACGGTTTGTCATTCATCATGCCGATGGCCGTGTCAGGGTACACCGTCTTCCAGGCGAACTGTTGCTCCCTCAATGTACAGTAGGTCATACACAGGCCGGTGGTGTTGGTATTATGCTTTGGGGGACGTTCTCTTGGGCGTCTCTAGGACCCGTGGTTGTGGTAGAGCCGACCATGAATGCTACAGGGTATCTGAACATCATTGCGGACCAGTTCCACCCTTATATGTCCTCTCTTATACCAGCTGGAAATGGAATGTTCTAACAGGACAACGCCCCGTGTCACAAGGCTAAAATTGAGTTGGAGTGGGTCCAGGAACATGATGCTGAATTCCAGTTAATGTCCAGGCCGCCTAACTCACCGGGTCTCAATCCGATAGAACACATTGGGGATGTCATGGGACGGAGGCTCAGAGTTGAAAGACCACCAATTCGCAATGTCTCGGATTTGCGTGACCGTTGCTTAAACATCTGGTACAATCTGTCTCCGGTCATCTACCAAGGACTTGTGGCATCCATGCCAGGGCGGGTTGAAGCTGTGTTGCGCGCCAAAGTGGGCCAACTCGTTATTGACAGGTGGTCATAATATTTTGGCTCTTGAGTGTATATATATATATATATCTATATATATATATATATATATATACTAGTTCTTTACCCGGTGTTGCCCAGGTATTCATGAATCTCAAATTTTTACTACAAAAGAAAAGGAATGAATTCTGTCCTGTCTATAGTGTAAAATCTAAGTAATTTTATTTAAAGTTATTTAAAAGTATATGTACAGTATACAAATGATAAAATAAATTGCTGGCCACTGTAAAAGCAACACCCTGAAGGAAACATGCAAATAACATGAAATTTACAACATGCATTAGCGGAGGTGAGATATGCAAATGATTAGAATTTCAGCGCAGACGCACATCACGCTCGCCTGTGGCGCCACTTCAAAGCGCTATTTAAGGCTTGGAGATTTCAACGATTTCAAGTTCGGCAATTGTGTTTTTCTTGTGGTTTTTTTCAAAAAATCGATCAATTATGCCTCGTCGAAAACAGCGATCATCTTTTGATCAAGTATCCGAGTTCGACAGAGGAAGGATAGTGGCCTACCGAGATTGTTAATTATCTTTCAGGGAAATCGGTAGTCGTGTTGGACGAAACCAAACAACTGTAATGCGGATATGTGATCGTTGGATGTAGGAGGGTACGACGGACCGGCGTGTTCAATCGCATCCACCTCAGCGCACCACTTCACGTGATTACAGGCAAATTGTGCGCATGGCAGTGACGGATCGCTCAGTCACATCACGAACCATAGCACAGCACATGCAGTCTGTAACGCATCATCCAGTGTCTGCGCGTACCATTCGATGCCGTTTACAGCAGAGTGGTCTGTCCGCAAGACGTCCATTGGTTTGTCTACCCTTGACGCAGAACCACAGACGTCTCCGCCGCCAATGGTGCGATGACAGAAGGATGGGGACGGCTTAATGGAATGAAATTGTCTTTACTGACGAGTCACGCTTCTGTCTACAACACCACGATGGTCGCATTCGAGCCTGGAGACACCGTGAAGAGAGAATGCTGAACAGCTGCGTTATGCACCGCCACACTGGTCCTGCACCGGGTATTATGGTATGGGGCGGTATTGGATATCACTCTCGCACACCTCTAGTACGCATTGCTGGTACTTTAAACAGCCAGCGCTACATCTCCGAGGTGTTGGATCCAGTTGTCTTTCCTTACCTTCAGGGCTTGCCCACAGCCATATTTCAACAGGATAATGCGCGACCACACGTGGCACGCATTGTCCAACGGTTCTTCGTCAATTGCCAGATTGAATTGCTTCCCTGGCCGCCTCGCTCTCCGGATCTTTCGCCGATAGAAAACATGTGGTCCATGGTTGCTCTACGATTGACCCAGATTCCATCCCCAGCTGCCACAGCAGATCAACTTTGGCAACGTGTGGAAGCTGCTTGGTCTGCTGTACCCCAAGAACTCATCCAAAGTCTCTTTGAATCAATGCCGAGGAATGTGGCAGCGGTGATCTCTAACAATGGCGGCTACTCTGGCTACTGATTTTGGCAGGACCACACTTCACAGAAGTCTATAAATTTAATCATTTGATACTTGGTCAACATGTTATCTACAAAATAAATTTTGTTGTGATATCTCTTGTCTTTCTTGGTGTTGCAATTTGGGTGGCTAGCAGTGTAAAATTACAAATTCACTCTATTATTTAACTCAAAACTTGATTATAAACAACACTTTTAGTTTCCTATATTCATCTCAGTGACTCCGAAAACAATGGCTTTGACACTACTATCGGATATTTTGGAAATTTCATTTTTCTCCTCTCCCCTCCTCCCCCATTGCTGATGGGGGGGAGGCTGAACTTGCACTTAAATGACATCGAGAGTGTCACTATTAATCTCAGTGACCCCGAAAACTATGGATTCGACACTACTCTCGGTCATTTTGGAGATTTTATATTCTCCCCTTCTTCCCTCTCGCCCCTCCCTATGTTAAAGGGGGGGGGATGAACTTGCACTTAAACGACATCGGGAGTGTCACTATTAATCTCAGCGACCCCGAAAACTATGGATTCGACTGTGATATCAGTCGTTTTCGATTATTTTTCCATGTGCCCCCTTCCCCCCTGCCCCCTTAGGGTTCTAGGTGTGTCTTATTGTGAATCTAAACCATTCTCGAATCAACTTAATCGCACACACAAATTTTCATAAAATCAGTCCAGCCGTTTAGGAGGAGTTCAGTGACATGCACACGGATAGAACACATATATATATATATATATATATATATATATATATATATATATATATATATATATATATATATATATATATATATATATATATATATATATATATATATATATATATATATATATATATATATATATATATATATATATACATAGAGAGAGAGCAAGTGAAAAAAATGAAATATATAGCATTTGTACATTATTTTGTGTTTTAATTGAACGAGACACTTAAGTTATCATTCTCGCTTAAAAATGTCAAAAAATTAAATCGCATATCACAAACATCTATACCCGATAAAAATCTGAAAAGCATTTCCATTAAAAAGGTTCTGCAAACATCCAACATCTTAACACTTAAAGCGACATAATTTCTTAAAGAAAACTGTCGATTGAGCTAAATACTTCCCCTTCAAATTAAACCTCGATAGAATCAGGTTTAAAACAAATACTTTCAATTCCTAAGTAACATAGCTTTCCGCTTTAAAGCAGCGAAATAATGAGAAATTAAAATTTTCTTAGTTGTTAATTCTTTTGTCTTAGAGAACCGAAAGTTAGACCGAAAAATATTTTACCACGTAAGACAAAAAGTTTTGTATAATTAGGCGTTTGCTTGTTTCGTTTCTTTAGGTGATAAATGGAAATTAAAAATCTATTTTAAAGGCGAGAAATGCCTGGATAATGAAGTAAAGAGATTTAAATAATCCACAGCGAAAGCACTTTACATTTTTTTTATGAGTAATGGCTTTTAACTGTAAGTTTTAATGAACTCTAACAATATAAGTATCTTAATTTTTAAATTTTAAAATGCAAATTTTCGTGGGATTTATGTACTTTGCAGAGCAAGAAAAGTTTTGTTGTGTTATTGAACGCTTCCATGAGGATTAATTGCAGTTAAAGGGTCTGTATACTGAATATTTTAAATGTCACATCCCTATTTGATTGCATTTAGTTTGATAACTTGCAATGCGTGTTTATTACAAAGAGAAATGATTGCTATGAAGATTTTACAAAAGAAATGTTAATTACACTTAGCGTATGAAAATGAAATTTCTCTGACGTTTGAGTTGCTTTAAGCCACTAGTGTTGAGCTTCTCTGGGGGATTTTTTATCATATTTTAAGTAATCATTGTCTCTTTCCGAATTCATATACAAATCATATACAAAACACAAATTGCTCAAAAAAGACGACAGTGTTATCAATTCAGGAAAACACAAATTGCATATTTGTGTTGCCCTTAGAATCAAATTTACTATACGAATGTTCGAATCCTATTTAACATTTCAGTAATTAAACAAGCTGTAACGAAATCTAGGTATAACAAAGCAATCGAATTAATTAACATTTTATTTTACGCTCCATACTTTTTAAAACATTGTAGCTAAAATTTCTAGGTTTTAAAAAACGTTTTGATAACATAATTTTTATAAAAATCACTACAATTAACCGAAATTGAGAAAAATGAATTTAAAGTAATCTTTGATAAGTATTATTTATTTATATGTCTTTAGTTGCTAAAAAATTTATGAAAAATTCTAATCGAAATATGTTATTGAATAATACATTAAGTTGTCCTTATTCGTTAAGGCTGCTATGTACTAAGAAAAAAAATCGTATTTCCATTTTCCTCTTCTTGCAGACTCTTGTGGTGAGAGGAGTCCAGTTGACTGTTCGAGAATTACACCCCCTCTTAGAATTTGAGGGATTGTAATGGCTCTATCTCTATAGGGAAGTTAAGCGCTGCCCCCAAATTTTTTATTTAAAATATATTTTTGTCAACTATTTACAGCTACATAGATGCTGATAATCAAATAAAATTGGTATTGTCAGATAGCCTGGACTTTTCTGCAAAGCGCTATAGGATTCATTTTATAAATTTCGTCCACCGAAGGAATTTCTGAGCGTTTAAAACACACTATACCATATTTTTACCCGAATAATTTAAATTTTAAAATATTAATTGCATTTTAAAAAAGCGAAAAATGTACACCAGTCTAAAATTTCTTTCTCTATAACGGAGTACAATTTATATTTTTAATCTTTGAATCCAAGTCGGCAATCTGTGGACATATTTTCTCCATAGGTTAACATTGAGTTGAGCAAATCCAATGGGGTTAGTACACATCAGCCTTAAGTCTGCTGTGTACTAATCCTATTGAATATGCTGACCTAAATTTTAACTTATGGAGAAATTTGACAAGGATACGTCGTCGTTAGACAAATGGGGAACCTGAACACCAGTCGCTGCGTACCAATTCCTGGAAACTCAGCCGAGGGTGAATTTCACCTGTTCGGGTAATTTTTATGGGTCTGGGCGCCGGACAGACAATACATATCTGCCGATCAATTGAGGCAACCTTAACTTATAGAGAAAATTTGACCACTATTTACAGTTGCATAAATGGTTTTAATCCAATAAAAATTATATTTTCAGATAGCCTAGCCATTTCTACACCTTCCAATAGGATTCATTTTATAAATGTCTTCTAACAAAGGAATTTATGAGCGTTTAAAGCACTATACCAGATTTTTTCCACGAGTAATTAAAATATTAAAATATTATTTACAATTGAAAAAAGAAAAAATTCCCAAGGTGTAAAATTTCTTTCTCTATTAGAGAGTACAATTTTAAAAAAAAAATCTTTAAATCCCATATTTAAGGTAAAAATATAATTTTCAAGTGGTTGTTTGGTTGGTTTCAAGATCTAATCTACAACACCTTTTTAGGTATAAATATCATTGCAAGTGGTAATGAATATTATCTATATATTTAAGCTGCTAAGCCGACTTTTTGGGTACTCTGTGAGAGAAAACTACTGCATCAATTTACTTCATTTTGGTCTTAAACGAAAGATTGTAATCTGTAGATTTGTCAAATATGGTTTTCGTAACCGCAATTTCTATTAATTTGCGATAATTTACAATTGAAAAATTGACTTCTGCGCATGCTCAGTGGCATGTTTAAATCTGCCTTTAGAAACTCACTGTTTCTTCGCATGCTCAGTGACTTGCTTTAAGGATAAATTCGTCTATTCCGAGGAGTCTCTGTAGATCTCTCTCTGCCGTTTTTATCTTTATGTTTGTGAAACGTAAGATTAAACCTGGTGGAAATTGTTTATTTCGCGCTATTTAATTAGCGATAATTTACAATTAAAAAAAGTGCCTTCTGCGCATGCTCAGTGACATTTATATAAATGATACTCGGATTTTCTTTTTATCTTATACGTATTACAAAATTTGTGAACAAAAAGAGAGCGTCTGATATCTCTTCAGCTATATATTTATATATATTTTTTATCTTTTAATTCCTTCATCTACACGTCTAGAAACAGACTAAGTACGAAAAATTGTTTAGACTGAAGAAAAACTTGGTTGGGTTGTTGTTGTAATTTTTGCTAAAGAAGGCTTAACAGATCACTATTGAAAGTTTAAAGAAATGCACTATAATTAATTTAGGTTTATAAGTATATAAGCTCTAAACGCGCCAGGGCAACATGTTTGATATTTAGTTCAGAGTACGAGCAAACCAGATGTCTCCCTTGGAGGTGTTCGGTCAATATTGAGGTAAAACCAAGGGTTGGTGTTGGAAGCAACTAACGATTCTCTCGGATAAAACACGAATGTCTTCATAGAATAGTGCTCCGCACTGGAAAACAACATATTTAATTCAGTGCAAAAAGTAACGGAAAATGAAACGTTTTGCCTAAATAATTTTAAATGAGATATTACTTTCAATTACTATTCAAGATATTGAAATTTTGCGAGTGATTAAAAGTTGTTTGTCAGATGAAGAAAAGATATGTTAAACTTTAAACCTCGCAGCAATGAAAATTAAAAGATTTATAAAGAAGCATAAAGTTTTAAATGATTCCTTAGCTTTTGCTTTTGTTCAAAGATAAAAGAATTCTTAGAATTCTTCCAGAAAAAAACGTCATGTTATTGATAGACCAGATGCATTTGAAACGGATATAATACTACGCAAATCGGAGTTTTTAGTTTTTAAAAATCATTTTAATTTAGTAGGAAAATAAAGAGTTTTATTAAAAAGTTAAACCTTTTTATTTAGTTAATGAATGATGCATTGTTATGAATTGAAATGTAAAATTAATTACTCTAAAATTTGAAAAACTTAATTATAACCCCTATTAACTTAACTTAATCAATTTCCTCTTTAAACAATTAATTGCTAGCTGTATTAATATTAATCTAAAATATAACAATTATCCAGATACATATTGTATGCTTAAAGCGATTATACTGTTAATATATACAAATTGCTAAATATATTTACATTTTCCAATTATAGAATCGATTCCCTCATTGGAATTTCGCATCGCGATTCGATTTCTCAAATTAACTGCAAAAATAACTACTTCCCACGTGTACAATAGCTTACATGTATTCATACGCCGATGTTTCCTAAAGATAATAACAGTGTAATCGCAGTTTAATTAATTTCTCTTTTAATTTAGTCCTTTTATACAGCTAGTGTTTATTATTCTATTATTTATCCCCTTCTACAGACTTTATTTTGTTGTTTAGACTAAAAGGAAATGGGATCTCTTTATCAGAGTAAGCACATTAACCTAGGCTTGTGTGAGTAGGCTTTGGGTAGAAAAACGTTTGCTTCCCCTCCATAAAAGAGTGTACGATTTTTAGCGAGATGAATGTTGTTTGCAATATTGGAGCGTGTCTCCTCGAATTTTTGCCTTCGGACATTTTCCACGATATGGGCTGGCTAGAGGTAAATGCTGGTGATATTAGATTATAAGTATTCGAAGAAACATAATAAACAGGTATTTTTCAAGAAATTTTTGTGTGTGCCAATTTCCTTGTCCTCAGCATGCGTGATCCAGTTTCATTCTTCATCTAGAGTGCTAAAAGGCACATAATCTTTATTTTCCAAGTCCCAATGTTACAGTGTCAACTGAGTGCTTCTTGCTAATTACCTACTGCGTTTCGTGCTTGGTATGTGGTTCCAGATCTATCTGCAAGTTTGATGCAGTTCCAGTAAACAGTGTTCAGCTAATGAACTGGTCTCCACGTCGCAGAAATCGATCCATCATTTACGGTAGCTCAACTGAAAATTTCATCATCGTGGGTTTCATATAAGTTCAAAGTTGCTCCAGTCTTACAGAACTGATTCAGTCTTTCAGTTTCCCATCTCCAGTGCTCAAGTCAGAAACTCTAACAAAGTTACATTTTTCTGGGTTTACTGCATGTCAAGTAAGTTGATAAAAAGTGAAGTTACTCTATTTTCAAATTGTTAACATTGTCAGAACATACACAACATCTTATTCCAATGTACTCATATAAAATCACTATACCTCTCATTAATAACCCTTGAACTATTTTTGCCTCACATCATTACCACCCTATTTTACTTCAGTACGTGAAAAAAAAAGAATTTATTTAAAGGGAAATAGTTGAAAATACATCTACGCATTATCTAGATTAGCGATGAAAATATTCCTAAAATCTCTTTCAAGCTTATACTTTCTATTTAAAGTTTTAAACTCTTTGTAAGATACATTCTGGTAGTCATTAAATATAAATAATTTCTTTTTTACGAAATTTCCTTTAATTAAAGACACATCGATAACACAGGCCAACAATGAAAAAGCTTTTTAAATGAATTTGCCGTGTTCTTGTGGTTTTTAGTATGCTGAAAACGAATATGACAATAAAAAAGCCGCATCAACCACCATTTTTTCACATTTCAGCACTCAATATTTAAAGAAACGACATTTTTAACGAATTCAACGCCTTAAGCTAACCGCCAGCAATGTGGCTTTACCACATTCCCATGTTTCTTATGTGAATGGGACTGTAGGGCAAGGGATCAACATTGATCCAGAAAAATCTGGCCTGCAAGAATATCTTTAAAGTCTGGAGAGAAGAACATTCTGCGCAAGAACCTCATGGACCCGGAAAATATTTTGCTTCCACCTCTACACATCAAATTAGGCGTAATGAAACAGTTTGTGAAAGCCTTACCCAAAGATTAAGAATGTTTCAAGTATCAGTGCGAGAAGTTTCCTCATCTATCAAAAGAAAAATCGGAAGGCGTGTTTGTTGGGCCAGACATCCGAAAAATGATGTTCGATCCCAATTTTGAATCAAAAATTCACTTTAAAAGAGAGGGAGGCTTGGGTAACATTCAAGCAGATTGTGACCAAGTTCTTGGGCAACAAAAAGGACCCACATAATATTTCTATCGTAGCCAGCATGCTGGAAAACTTCAAAAAGTTAGGCTGTTTGATGAGCCTCAAGATTCACTTTTTGAACAGTCACGTTGATTTTTTTCCCGGATAATTTGGGTGATGTCAGTGAGGAGCAAGGTGAGCGGTTTCATCAAGATATTAAATTGATGGATAGACTGTATGAGGGATGCTTATTACCATCAATACAAATATGATGGGAGACTACTGTTGGCCACTTCACCGAGAAGTTGAGCAAGCGATTCACATGCAAAAAAGCAATATCAGGAGTTTTAAGGAGAAGAGGGAAAGGAAATATAAGCCAATGCACACACAAAACCTATGTAATAAAAAGGTATTTTCATATTTATACATACTTGAATAAAAGTTTTTTTCATATGGTAACATTTATTTATTTTTATTTTCTATGGTATGTTCGGCTAATTTTCTAGTTTCCGAAGAAATCACATTGTGACGAAACTGTGGGTGATAGAAACAAAATTGAGTTCAGATGCGGATTCAACACCAAAAATTACATAAGAATCGGCTATTCACGTTAAAAAAGTTTTCAAAAAGTCATTTTTCGTTGGCCTGTGTAATATTCTAATTTTTATGTATACAAATATACACATATTCATGCTCTTCAATGTCCCAAAAAATCATTTTTATTTTTACTAAGCCTTATTTAGGTTAGTAACGGTGACACTGAGAATATGTTTTGTAGTTAGAATAATTATTTTGATTGTTAATATCGGTAATAGCAAATATTTTATTGTTCATCAATAATAGCAAGTATTTTATTTAGCATGATGAATCACTTATATGTTGTTTACCAATGCGGGAAACTTGTCCATTGAGACAATTGCCCTAAATCCACGAGAACCGTTGGAAGTTTTTAATAGGGGCACTGTATAGGAGAACCAACGCACACACACACACACACAAACAAACTGGTACCACATCAGTTTTCACCGAGCACCCACAGGGGTGACATCTGGCGGGATCGTACCTTCTCCCACCCTCTCTGACCTCATAGAGGGACTTTCCGGTTTATAGATTCAACGTGTAGTAATTCTGTCTAGGGATGCGACATCGACAACAAAACATCGATGTTTTGAAATATCGATATTCAATATTAAAACATCGATGCTAATAAAACATCACCCCCAAAACCATCGATGTTTTTAAACATCGATGTTTATGAACTTTCATTTTTTAAAACTGGTTTAGTAACCTCTAAGAATAATCTTACTTCGGTTAGTCATGGAGGAAGGGGGGGGGTAATTTTACTCTCAGGTTGGGCTGACACAGATGGCAAAAACTTGGTTGCTAGAGTCAGCGCATATCGCATAATTTCCATTACACATTTTATTACTTTTACCAGAAAATTGAGGAAGAAATTATTGCAATTTATTAACAAATCTTTTATTTTCAAATTAAATAAAAAAAGAAAATTACATATATTTACACCAATTTGAATTGCTGATGCAAAACCAACGTATGGGGGAAAACTGAACAAGCTCATTTTTTCTTTACTGTAAATAAAAATTATTGGGGCTATTGGGGATATAATTATTATTCATTGGTTGTTCATTGCCATTTGTCTCTAATCGTTCCCCCTTTTGTATTCGTCCTTTTTTAGAATTCAGACTTACATTTACTGAGTTGGAAAATTATGCTACGTGGTTAATTTTTTTTTAATTATGGTACATTTTCATTTAAAAAAAAACATCGAGACAACGTAAAGCATAGAGCACAAAACATCGATGTTTAAAAAAAATCGGCTTCAATAAATCGATGTTTAAAACATCGATGTTTTTATCAAAACATGGATGTTTTGAAAACATCGACATCGATGTTGCATCCCTAATTCTGTCTGGCCTAGACATGAATGTATTTAATGGCACCGTCGGGATTCAAACCGAGCTCATCCAGTTCAAAGCCCAACGCGTTACCCCTAGGCTACCTCAGACCCATGAATGACTTATATAAAAACATTATAAATAAATACAAACAAAAAAAGGCCCGAAAATCTAAATTCTTAACAAGATGGTTTAGATTAAATTCATCATTTTTCAACTTCTCTTAAGGCTGCTATGAACTAACCCCATTGGATTCGCTCACCCCAATGTTAACCTATGGAGAAAATTTTACCACAGATTGCCGACTTGGATTCAAAGATTAAAAAAAAAAATGTACTCCGTTATAGAGAAAGAAATTTTACACTGGTGTACATTTTTCGTTTTTTTTAAATGTAATTAATATTTTAAAATTTAAATTATTCTGGGAAAAATCTTGTATAATGTGTTTTAAACGCTCATAAATTCCTTCGGTGGACGAAATGTTTAAAATGAATTCTCTGGTGCTTTGCAGAAAAGTTCAGGCTATCTGACAATACCAAATTTATTTGATTATCAGCATTTATGTACCTGTAAATAGTTAACAAATATATATTTAAAATAAAAAATTTGGGGGCAGCGCTTAACCCCCTTATAGAGAGAGAACCATTGCAATCCCTCAAAATGTCAATCCTAAGGGGGGGGGGTGGAATTCTCGAACTGTGAACTGGACTCCTCCCACCACAAGAGTCTGTAAGAGGAAAAGGGAAATACGATTTTTTTTCTTAGTACATAGCAGCCTTAAACGTCGCCAAGGCACTGGCTTACTACTTGTTTTATTGAAACTTTTCACGAAATTCAAATAAGCAGAAACGCAGTTCTGTCACAGTTATAATAATTACACAATAGATCTAATAAATTATAATTATTGGAACATACTCTTTGATATCTGTCTTTTTCTCGGTTACAAAAAATTTATTTGTAATTTGCAAAAATTATTCATTATTAATTATTATTAATTACTAATAATATTTATTCATTATTCATTCATTATTCATCCGTCGTTTAACGTGACTTATGACCCTACACCTGACCGTTGTTGCCTCGTGTTAAAAACATAATTGATATTTTGCCAGAAATGACATTCAAAATGTGAGCGTATCTCACATATCCAGGATAATTAACATGGTAAAATATCAGTCTCGAAACAAAGGTTTCAGAGGATGGCCTTTATCGTTACCAAGAATTATGAAGGACCCATTTTGAACCTGCGAAATAATGAAAGGGTAAAAAAAATCAGCATGGTCGAAAAATGAAAAAAATGAAAAAATAATTTACGTCCAAAATTCTGTGTGGCTGTCTACAAAGAGAGGGGGGGGGGAAATTGAGGTACGGCCATAAAAAACAAGACACACCGGCGGGATAGTTCAAAACGGCAGAATAGCGGCCTTGATGTTAAGTTGGTTGGTTGTACTATTTTGGCACGAAAGACCAAATTAAGGTTTAAAGAAATATAATTTAAAAGATTTATAGAGCCAAGTAAAACCAGTGTATTATATGGACGATTTTAAGGGAGTAATATCTCCCTATGGGAAGCCCCTCCCCCAATAAAAAAACAGTAAAAAAGGAAATATGGTTAAATGAGGAATAAAACATTGAAAGAGATTCAGGAAGTAAAAGACTTATTAATAAAATTAAAGATCGTAATAAAATCTAGTGGCTTAAAGAAAATTAAAAATTCTTAGAGATTTGGAGACAAATTCTTCTATTTCCGATCCTTGCATATGATCACCCCAATGATGTCCTTCATATCATATGGAAAAAGTGTTTATAGGGGGAAAATACATGAATGTTTTTTAAAGGTAATCACAAATACACCCAAGGATTTACCAATTTCAGTCTACCAAGACAATTTTCTTTTCTTGGTAAAGAATACTTAAAAAATAGAAAAAGAAAGCTCTTGTACGGAAAAAATATCTCAGAGAAATCTGGCATACATTATTAAGACCAAAAATAAAGTATGAAAAATATTGTCAAGGCATCCTAACCCTACTAAAAATGTCAAGGTTCAAAATCGTATCTCGATTGTCTAAGCTAACTTGCTCATGATATAGCCATCTGAAATCATTTTTCTATAACTAATAAACCTTTGACTAGTACCACTGATACCAATACTAGCTAAAATCCGATTTTACGTGATACATACGCTAGGTACTCCGCTATCGACTCACAGACACAGTCCATCTCAAATCCCCATATAGTATTAGTAATATAGGCGGAAGATCTCTTTTACCGTATGCCAAAGGAGGTCCAGCATCGAACTTCAGAGCACAATCTTTCAAAAATTAGCAGCAAGTTTAACCTCTTGACTATAATATATCTTATTTAAATTCTCCCTAGCTTTATGTATTTGGTAAAAAAAAAGTATTTGGTAAAATTTGTAATTATCTTCAAATCATAACTGAGTTATTGTCTACAGTACTGAAGAGTTTACATTCTTCCCACTGAATCCTACATGTCTTTCAACGTTCATTCGACTGTATTTGATATCTTGAAAATTCGTAACATTATATTGTTCTGATAATTAAGTCAGTTTGTCAAGAAAATTAACCATAGTGTTATTATCCATAATGTCCGAATTGCGCTTAATTCTTTTAACATTTGCTGCGAAGTAAATCAGTTAATCGTAATTAGACTTTCTCCTTACAAGCTAAGTATATGATTGGTAAAATAGATTCTGATTTGTCACTTTCCTCTTACCAAAACCTACTGATATTATCTACAATGACCGTAATAAAGACTAAACTGACCATAAAATACAAACACTATTTCCAATTTGAAATGCATTCAATAAACCCAGATATTTATGAGAATAACACTTCTTCCCTACCTTTGGGTGTGTATATCTTGAAGTGGCACTCTAAATAATTTCATTCAAACACAGTTCTTACAGAACAACAATGTTTATTTCAACATATGTCAATTTGCTTTTCAACATAAAGCATACGCCCTACTAGTACGAGATACACACACACACACACACACACATATATATATATATATATATATATATATATATAGTACTCATGCAAGGGAAATACAATTCAATATATTCACTTGTATAACTACTCATTCAAGAAAAATGCACTTTGCAATACTCACAGATACTTTGAAAGTCAACCAGCAGTGCTGCCACGTAATCTTTGGGCCTAACAAGAACTCGCGTAGGTGTGAAGCAACCTAGCTATGCCTCCAGCGGCTGCTCGCAAAACTCAACTATTATTAAACCAGACTTCATTTCGCCAGCACTACTCCTCCTTTCACTTCCTCTCACTTCGTTTCGCCTCTTTTTTTTAATCTAGCTGATTGGTATTTATACCAACCGCGTATGCCGCAATTAGCATATCTTAAGCGGCTTCTT
>OU015493.1:15622273-15697273 GCA_907164885.2 Dolomedes plantarius | reverse complement strand
CTGATTGTTCTTTTCTTCTTCTTAAGACTCTTACCAGTGTTTACAGATGGCGATTTTTTTTTTTTTTTTATTTTTTTTTTAAATCTACATCTTATCAGATTTCCTGATATTTTGATTGAAACATAAACTCAACCATTTTATGTTTTTAGTAGGCGAATGAAGATATGTCTATGAAATTTCATTTTAAATAAATGCCTCTAAATTCACATTCTCTTTGTGAAGTAGTATAAATACCTGTTTATTACAAGCTACCAATTTTTCGGTTTTGAATTTATAGTAGCTATACTCACAATATATTTTTAATATATGTTGTCATAAATTTGAGTATTTTCCCACATATTTGTAAAACTGTTAATGGTTTAAAACACAAATCTTAACCTCCATATTAACAATTTTACAGGTATAAAGTAACTGCTTTTTGCAAATTATTGACTGAATATTGAAAGGTGGCTCCTAAAATCAGCTAGTACCTTACTTTACTTGAACTTTATTTACAGCGGACTTCCTGTGATTGACATATTTTTGGGATAAGCTTTGGTTGATTGATATAACTTCGGTAAGAAATGACCACAAGCTTTCAGCTTTTATTCTGTTTTTACTAATGATATTGAGCTATTAGACACTTGGGAACGACCGAGCTGATGCCTGGCCATATTTCCAGGTTCCCAGGGCATCTGTATTGAGGTCTGTACATGTGGGCCTGGATTTTACGGATTTCAATCTAATTGCATCCTGCACTGAAGCACTTATTATTTAAATTAGTTCTTAGAGAAATTTTGTTATATTTTATCATACTTCCCTTCCCCTGCCCCCTTCTTTTCTTCTATTTGCGTGTGTGATTTATATTCCCCATCGATAAACTTAGCTGCTTTGCTTTAACAACAACATATTTTTCTTGCTAGTTGAATATCTGAAGAGAATTGATTTAATAAACAATTTAGCACGTTTAAGCTATAACTTGTATGAGCCATTCACAAGCCAAATCGGTTAAATTCAGTTTTTGTAATTTTAGTATCGTAGCACTTGATAGACTCCTAACTATAGATTCATATTAAATTTTCCAAATAATAAGGATTAACACTACTCAATGACAAAAAAATTTTGGGTCATCAAATAATCAGTAACTTTTGTCAGAGGCCAATCAAGTCCATACTCTAATGTAATTCATTTTAGTAATGCGATTCAAACGCAGGAGCAACTGTTTGATAATAACGGTAAAACTTTTAGTGTACCGAGTCTAAAAGAAATGAGTCAGTTGCAGTCTGACTGCTGCAGAAGTAAGTACTTACGAATTATTAAATAATTATTTCAATTTTTTCTGCGGTAAAAAAGTAATTTAAAGACTGAATCGGATCAGTGGCTTACCGGGGGGGGGGGGGGGAGTATCATACCCCGGGCTCCAGATATGCTCGCTACACCACTGAATTGGATGTTATTACTTTTTTTCACTTTCCAAATACATTAAGACCCTTAGTCACGCAAAAATTGTCATAATAATGGTTACTCCAAGAATTATATATTATAGATTTTATGTGTCTTCAGATAAAAGCTACAGCTGCAATAATTCAGTCTACAATGTTTATTTGAATTTGTTACCAGTGGAATATTAAAAAGCAATATATATTATTTTATCACTTTTCCAGTGATGTAGCGAGCATAACTGGCGCCCGGGGCATGATATACCCCCCTTGCTACACCACTGAACTTTTCTCCAACTTTTTGTTTTATGGACCTAACCGATTTAGCAAGTTAGCGGCTCATATGATAGAAATTATAATGATAATTTCAGAATGTAATCAAATGTGAGTTTCCAAAACGGATATATCCGATATCCGTCCAATATTTTCCAGATATCCGCAACTTAAAATTTTCCATATAAAATAGGCGTTGAAATTTGAATTTTGACATCTTTTTTTAAATTTGGGAAATCAGTTTTCGGAATTTAATCGAGAAAACACATTGTGCATTAAAACAAAAGTTTGCATCAAATTCATATACAATGTCAAAACGCCAATTTCACAAGCTTTTGGATCACGAAAAAAATAACATCATTATGGCTTTAATGAAATGTCTTGTTGATCCTACAAATGTTCCAACAAAATCTGATCTCAGTTTTGCTACAACTCTTATGAAGAGACTTTTCCCTGATGAGACTGTACAGCAGGGGTGTCAAACTCGCGGCCCGCGACGAACAATTTTGCGGCCCGGCCAATATATTGGCACACAATAATATATAATAAAATAACCGACGCAGAATTATAATTAGGAAGAACTCGCTAAGTGTTTTTTTTTAAAATTATATATTTTTTTTTCCAGCTATTATTAAACAAAATGTGTATATTTATGTTGAATATACTGTAAAAAAACCTACGTTTCTATTAATATTTTTTTTTTCGGCCCACCTATAGTTAAACCTTGTTTGTTTGGCCCAAGTTAGCCTTTAAGTTTGACATCCCTGCTGTACAGCATTCTGAGAATGAAGATAACATTTTATGTGAAGAATTCGAATTCCATGGTGAAACAGAAAATTAATTACATGAAGAACTAAATTCATACATTTCAAACGCGTCCAACGTTAAACATGTAAGAATATCAAATGATAGAGGCACTTTAAAACAGGAATTTAACATCTTCGAGAGAACACAAAATCTGGAATTGTTGTATATGGCACTGAAAACAGTGAAACCGACTTTGAGAGATTCGGTTGGTTGGTTGTGAGCGCTACGGTCATTTTTTTGCTATGCGATGGCTAATTAAACCAGGACCTACTGTTTAAAGCTGATTCTGAACGGCTACAAACATCCATGCCAAGAGTGGGACTCGAACCCACAGACTTTAGTGCCCAATGCTAGTGTCCTGGCCATTCGTCCATCACCATTAAGAGATTCAGAGAGAGCCTTTTCCGTTTCTGGAAACTTCTGTATAAAAATTAGATCTAGGCTTCCTTGCGCATCACTGAATGCATTAGTATTTTTGAAATACTATTATTTAAATTTTTTAAAAAAGGAATAAAATTTCGTATTTTAAAATTTAAAAGTAATATTTATAAAGATCAGTAATATCAATTTTTATCCGGTATCCGCCAGAAAATTTTTAAATTACTGTCCGAGTTTACAGAAAATCCGGATATTTGGAAACCTTAGTTTCCATCAAGTTGTAAAATGCTGAAAATTTGTTTTGTATTTCTAACGGTGGCACACCAGGATTTAATCTTGGGGTGGGGGGTCGAGTTGAACATATAAAAATATTTATAATGCAATTTCTATTTCTCTGGGGGGGGGGGGGGGAGCGCCCCTTGACCCACCCCCTGAGTGCGTCACTGATTTCCAACAACACAAATGTGAATAGGTTATTCTTAGAACTCCATAACTCCCTCAGCGTGTTAAAATTCCTATCTATGATATAAGAATTAAATATTTTGCATTTTAAAATTACGGTGGGGATACTTGAAATATCAATATAACAGGAAGTCATACAATTATGATAATGATACTAAGAAAAGCTGGACCTTTTTCTCTGCAAAGCTAGTCGTGCATACAATATCAAGGTTCTCACGGCGTTTAAAAAAAAACAAGCTTTAAAGGTCCAAAAAAATGCGTACAACTTTTTCAAGGTTTTGTTTTATAAATTTCCCGGGTTGATCAGGAATAGGTTTTCTTTTTCAGGTTGGATCAATCCGGACGAAATGGGTGGCAGGAAGAGGGGTCTCTTTTATTACAGTTTGTTCTCAGAGTAAGGGGATTTGGGATATTGTATTGCTATGGGGCGGGGGGGGGGGGGGGGAAGAGAGATTTCAATACTTGTTTGTTAATGGGGTTGACCACTTTACTTGGAAAATCAGTTTTAACTCTACAAATAACAGTTTTAATTTAATAATTTCTGAAAGTTTTGAAGAGAATCGCCATCATGGAGTCTCACTTCATTGGTGTGGCAGAATTAGGTGTTTCCCGATGAATTTAATGTTTTAGAGCAGGGGTACTAAAACTGCTGCCTGCGGGCCAAATGCGGCCCAAAACACTCATTATCAGACAGGTGCTTTTGTAAACATAATTTTGGAAATGTTTGCCTGAAAACTACAAAATGGTGCCACTTGTTGTTAACGGTGTTCGCATCAACGTATCTTTCTGAATCATCCAATTCCCAAACGAAAAATGCGAAGAACGTATATGGAAATCGGCTTACTGATTCTTATCTTGATTATGTATTCAGAGCAGCATGTAGCAAATATTAACCTGATTTGTCTAAAATAATAAGTTTGTCTCAACATTAAAAAATCACACTCACTTTTAGATAAACGTTTAAATACATTCCGGTTTTTAGTTTATTTGTTTTTTTTTACATTGTTATATTATGAAATAGTTTACTATGTCGTGGTCCGCGTAACACAGCAAACATAATATGCATATGACCCGAGAGAAAAAAAAAGGGGATTTAGTATAGTTACGAAGCAAATCAAATTGAGAATCACTAAAACTATATTTATAACTGCATCAACAGATCTTCGTCCTTTTTTTTCCTTTTTAGACAGAGAGATAAAAAAATACTTTTAGTTACGCCCTCAAAATTGCTAAAAAAGATACGTAATATTACGAAACATGTACGTAAAATTTTTAATTTTGGGATTACAGAAAGAATGCGAAACCTCGTATATTAAGTTAGTCTAACAATCTAAAGTCAATTATGCTGTTTGTTTTAGCTCTTTTACCCTCCATAATCTCTTGGGAAACTTTAGTTATCCTTAACGTAGTCTCAAAATTCAGTTCTGAATTAGCTTTCTTATATTTCACACTGTTTTTGCATCTGTTTGAGATATCGTTGCATTCAAAAATGCATGCCTTACATTTAAATGAATATTAAATAACGATTACTAATCTATTGCTCTATCTCTAGACCAATATTGTTATAATAGTTTGTTGAAGAGTTTTATGATTACACTAGCTGAAAACCCGCGCTTCGCTACGGAGTACATTGAAATTAAATACAACGGTCAATGTATGCAATTAATTAAAATATATATATATATATATATATATATTTATAATAAATACGACGATCAATGTATACAATTGATGTAAAAAAAACATATTTATAAAAAAATCGTAAGGGATATTTTTATAGACAAAATAAAGTCCAATCGTCTGCCGCATTAGCAAGAAAAAAATATTTTTTTGTCTAATTTTTTTTTTTTTTTTTTGCACGTGACGATAAATTTATTTAAAGTACCAGAAAAAGAAATCACGTGATCAGCATTTAATAAATTAAATTCTAAAAATTAATCTTTAAAAATTCACCAAAAATCAGGAAATGGAGGTAAAAATTCGAAAAAAATTTCATTTTGAAGGAATTTTTATGATCTTTCTCGTGATATAAATTTTATAACCCTCAATGTATTATTTTAAATGCAAACGTAAAAAAAGTTTAAAAAACAGCTTAAAAATTTAATTTAAAAAAATCTAAGAATTTTTGAAAAATCTTTCTTAGTGTACCCCTACACTATTAGAAGAATCGCCATGCAAAATTTCAGCCCTTTAGGTCCAGCGGTTTGGTCTGTGCGTTGTATGTCAGTCAGTCAGTGAATGAATGAGTCAGTTACGGAACTGTTTTATATATATAGATTACTTTGATTTAAATGTATTTTGTTGATTGTGAAGTATAGGATAATTACAGCATGCATTAAAAATTATACTTTGGGGAAAAAATACTTGCATATGATTTAACGTGTTTAATTTTCTCTGGTTGACAGGTATTTTGTCAAATATTAATTTATTTCACAACCGACAGAAACTGCATATCTTTAATTTGTTTCTTTATGAGCTACAGCCTTTTCAAATAATACTAAAACTCTTAGCTGTAATAGTAATAACGACAAACAATATCTCTATATCTGTAAGAATACGCCACCCCTGAAATTAGTAGGAAGACGTGGGAACACGTCTCAAGTGCTGTATGGACGAAAGGTGTAGTTTTAATGTGGTCAGAAGTAGGTTTTGGTGACAGAGTTTGTTGCACTTGTTGTATTTGTAAGACGTTTTTGAAATTCAGAGGGACTGTTTAGGTTGAAGCTACAAAAGGAATTATGTTGGTAGTCTGACTGGTGAGCAGTAAACTGACTCTGGAGCAGCGCACCCTAAAGGCGGCGACTGAACGGAAAGAAAACGTTGCAATGTAACACGAGCATTCAGTAGTCAGTGCCTGTAAGCGAGCGAAGAGCCGCACCGGTCTAGCAATTGTGCTCTATTTAGACTCTTTTTTTTTCGAATTACTTTGCTCGTTACATTACAAGTTAGTCACACTGACTGAAGTGTTGAAAAGTAATCACACATTTTGAAAATTAACCTTTTCATGCAACCTAAGTCGCCAAGGCGCGCGCCAAACCGAAGCAAACCAGAAGTTATCCCATGATTCCTTTCTTACTTCTGTTTATGTAATTTTTCCGTTTTTGTATCGTAGCACTGTAACGTTCTTTTTGTTTCGTAGTAGATTGAATAAATACATGTTTAATGTTCGTGTACCTGCAATTATTTAGTACCAAGACAGCTGCACCGCCGAGACGGAGGTAAGCAATATATTTTTCTATCTTCCCATCATGAAGTGGAGAAACTTTTGAGCTGAGCATTCAGAATGAGCACTCGCGAAGAAACAAGAGTACACTTGTCGTCGTAGATTTGGTTTGGAGCGCTACGGTCAATTTTTGCTACACGAGGGCTAATTAGACCGGGACTTACTGCTTAAAAGCCAATCCCGAATGGCTACAAACGTCCATGCCAAGAGTGGGATTCGAACCCACAGACTCTGGTACTGAAATCCAGCGCCCTAGCCATTCGACCATCATCGATGTCGGAGGAAAAGCTTGCGAGGCGCCTTACAGCATGAGCTCCTTATCCTCGGTATCAACAGTGGGATGTTTCATGGTTACCGTTCGCAAGATTATAGCAGATTTGATAACGTGAATAAACAATCTCTATATATAAAACGCGTAGGTATGCGGCACAAAAATCGACGATATTTCTACACTCAGAATGGCAACGGCTGCAACTACCGGATGTAAACATTAGCGGCCGTCCGCAATTTAAAACCGCGTGTGTGCAGCGGCGATATTTGTTACAACCACTGATGGTTTGGCAAAATATGTCCAGACCTATCAAATCCAGTGCTTAGTCATGGGCAGTTGTACGTAGGTTTATCTAGAGACCGTTCTATTGATTCTGTCACTGTAGTATCTCCTACTTCTGAAATACTCAACTGTGTGTATCAAGAAGTTTTATGAATATCATAGTTGTAATCCACACTATATTTTAGTACTTGCGGAATTTTTACTCCATTTTATAAGTGAAGAAATTTTTTCAACAATTATTTGATATGACTAAGTGGAGATATCTAAATTGTGAACAATAGTGCTTACAGAGAGTGATGTAATCCACACTTTATTTTAGTACTGGCTGAATTTTTACTTCATTTTTTAAGTGAAAAAAATTTTCCCCAATACTTCTTACTTGATGTTAATGATAAAGTGTAGATATATTAATTTTGAAAAATTGTACATACAGAGAGGGATGTAATTTTTAAAATCATTGGTGTTGGGTTTCTCAATCTTATCTTTACCTCTGTTGTGAAGTAATGGGAATTCACATTTTTTAATCACGATGTTTTAGAATCAGCCTTATAGTGAATTTAGCAATGATTATAAATTTTTTGCCTGAGCTCTCCCTACCCCTTAACAACGTATATTTATGATGACAGGTAATGGTAATGTTCCTTGCATATGTTACTTTCGGTTGAGTTGTTTTGCAAATGAAAATATAAAACTAAAAGCGACCATGCTGGTCGCGCGGCGGCTAGTAAAGAAAAAAACATTGAAACTAAAAAAAGTTTAAGTCAGATTAAATTAAATTATAATTAGAGTTTAAGAGCTGGTAATAGTAGTTTCAAATTTTAAGTTAGTTGGTAATGACGGAAAACTTGGGGGATATAAAGAAAATATAGGGGTTTTGGTAGAACGTTGTTGATAAATAAATGACAAATCAGGACGGTCAAGATAAGTTTCAAAGTACTAAGAAGGGCGGTCAGACAGAAATCCAACAAGAGCGAGTAGCGATGTTTACTAGGAGTACCGAAGCTTACTAAGTTTACCAGTTGGAAGAGTTATCCCCCCCCCTCCCCCCTTTCATCAGCTAATACTGGCACGAGAGGGAACCGCGAGGTGATTCTATGATCGGTTTATCAGGAGTGACAGGTCAGAAACCAGAAGTAGTTGGGCTGTTGAAATTTAGAATTTTTTTTACAGAAGAAAAATTTAACTATTGCGTACAGTAATGAGGCCAGGTTCTATAACCATGGTGGCCTTAGGACGCCTAGGAAACTCTCTGTGGTCTAATGCTCGCCACAAACATTACATTACAACGTTACATTCCAAGTCAGTCGCCGCCTTAAATCGTTTTTAAATGCTGATTGAAATCACAAGAGGATTATTGGTAGCGCTTCAGTCTGTCATGTGTTACGATTGTACTTAGGTCGTTTCAGTAAGCGATGAAAACATTCAACTAGTTCATTAACTTGCGGGTTTGTGTGGATGTGTTTGATTCCAAGCAAAGATGCTATCGTAGAGAAAGATAATGATGGAACTACCTTCTCTGGTCAGTGGAGATGATAGACAGTACACTAAAGCGATACATTGATTGTTGTAAATTCAGAAGTTCATTCACGGGTTGCATCTACCCGATGCTAGGTGCCTTTGGAAATAAAAGACAAAAAGTCCTTCAAGAAGCAAAAATATACTTATTCAGAAGATAGCAATCCTGCACTAACGTCGGAAGTAGTATAAAAATGACAGTTCCGCGCCAGGATTAAGGGGAGGGGCTTAAAGTGGGCGGAGCTAACTGAGTGACGTGGACCAATCAGAGTGCAGCTGGCCACCTGGCGGTTGATTTGGACCAATCAGGAGAGGGCAGCGCTGCTATCGCCCCCTAGCGGGAAAACCTGGAACCTTGTAGTTCAGCAGAATCTTGAAGAGAGTATGTGCTCCGCGGAGCGCCACCTATAGGTCAAATAGGGAACTAAATTTCGTACAAGGATTGGAGGTCAGGGCATATTTTTTTCAGTGCTGCCATCTATTTTATAAAAATCACAACTGAATTTTACATTTAATTTTACAGAAGATATATATTTTTAAAAGTTTGTCCTGAGCTAGGACCGAACCCGGGTCGCACGGTTGGCAAGCCAACGCCCTACCCACTCGGCCAGCGAGTCTTGTTATTGTACGGTATTATAAGGTATTTAAAGAGTGAATATTTTAAAGGGAACTTGAGAAATATGATAGAGGATTCTGTGGTATTATATTATTTTAATTAGTTAATTAATTAATTATTTTTTTAATATAATACATACTAAGCGCCCCCTAGCGGGAAAAACTTGAACTAAACTAGAACTTTAAATATTTAAGATTGTAAAACGATTTTACGCTGTTACCAAACATCTAGTGAATAAATTTAACTTTTAAAATTCTGATATCGAGAATTTTACGCTGCAGGCGCCATCTATTGGTAAAAATTACAACTACATTTAAAATTTAATTTTGTAAAAGGTTTTATTTTAGTTTAAATTCTAAATTAAAATATATTATTAACTTACTATTTTTTTAACGATAGTAGTAATTAGTAAAAAATAATTATAATTACTTATTATTACTTTAAAGACATATCTAATTTATAAATAATATTTGAAAAAATATTCTATTAAAAGGAGTATTTACAAGTCTTTTAACATTAAATCTATAAGAGAAGATATTAACAAGGATATTTTTACGCATAAAATTATTGAAAACAGCTGTTAAATTTAAAATATCTTTTAATTTTCATGCTAATATCAATTTCAAGTATAATATAACTTAGATATATCTTTAAACCCATTTAAACATAACTTGAAGACATTAAATTATACAATTACCATCTAGAACCTGAAACTTAAAACATATTATCAATTTAATAGTTTGGAAAAAGTATTTATTACAGAACATTCCATACTAGTATGAAAAAAATGAGAAATATTATTTGAACTTTGAAAAAATCATTCCATGAAAGCTAACAAGGGATATTTTTACACATGAAATTATTTAAGACAACCGTTAAGTTTAAAATATCTTTAATTTTTCTTAAGAATATTACTTTACAGTATAATATAATTTAGATAGAGCTTTGAAACCATTGTAACATTTAGTATAGAAAAAATTATTATTTGATCTTACCTTGAAAAACATTCCATGAAAGCTAACAAGGGATATTTTTAGACATAAAATTATTTAAACAAAGCGGGAATTCCCCAGTAGAGTTATTTTTTCCTTTTAATATTAGAAATAAAAACTGAAATATGATTCAATCTAGATAATTATTTAAATTAAATACACATACCATACCAATCCATACTATTAAATCTGCAAGAGAAGATATTAAATTTACGCTAAAAAATTTTTTTAATTGTCGACATGTGCATACTGCAATAGTCTACATTATTATCAAAAAGTTCATTGAATTATATTCTATAACAGAGAGAATATTTTTATGAATTTACTAGAATTAATTATCAAAAATAAATATAACGTCATCTATTGATTAAAAATGAAACTTAGAAAATTTAATACATGGTTTTGAGTATATTTTTCAAAACTTTAAATATTTTTAGTCGAATTCTAACTTAAAATATACTATCAACTTTGTAGTTAAAAAAAAAAGGGCTTATTTTCAGGACTTTAAAATTGTTTTGCTATGTTTTTTAACGTGATATATAATTTTACACAGATACATTTGCAAAATAATACAAAATAATAAGAAATTTTTACATAGATAGGCTAAAACGAATATTTTTTTCTTTTACTTGATATTTTTACACATGAAATTATTTTACAACAAGCGTTAAGTTTAAAATATCTATAATTTTTCTTAAGAATATTACTTTGATGTATAATATAATTTAGATAGAGCTTTAAAACCATTGTAACATTTAGTATAGAAAAATTATTATTTAATCTTACCTTGAAAGGCATTCCATGAAAGCTAACAGGGGATATTTTTAGACATAAAATTATTTAAACAAAGCGGGAATTCCCCAGTAGGGTTATTTTTTCCTTTTAATATTAGAAATAAAAACTGAAATATGATTCAATCTAGATAATTATTTAAATTAAATACACATACCATACCAATCCATACTATTAAATCTGCAAGAGAAGGTATCAAATTTATCTCGCGATGTTAATAGAGAAGATTCTTACATTATCTGAAATAATACAGACTTTATTATGTTTAGAAGATATTTACAAGAGTTCATTTTAGAATTAAATGAATCATGGTTTGAATCCTACAACAGTAGGGGGGTATGTGCAAACATGAAGACTTTAAATTATACAATTACCATCTAGAACCTGAAACTTAAAAATATATGTACCAATTTAAGTATCTTTATATAGTTTATGTACAGTTTTGAATATATTTCAAACCATAAGCACTTTTACAACTTTGAAAATATATTGTAAGTTAAGACGCTTACTAAAATTAAAAATATTTTATAGAGATAAAGACTTGAAAGATAAAATTTACAAGTTTTAATCCTAAATATTATATTTTATCCAGAAATGTAGACTATTAATATATGATTTTTAACCTTACATGCTTTCAACGATTACCTAAATTGCGATATAACCTTTAGACTTCCTTTTTAATAACATAAATATATATACATAAATGTTATCAAATTAAAATTTTTAATATACTTTCGTATAAGATAGTTTTCTACATGCAATTACCAAAATATTTTATCCTTACAGCAACAGAAATAATACAGACTTTATCATGTTTAGAAGATATTTACATGAGTTCATTTTAGAAGTAAATTGACCAAGGTTTAAATCTTACAGCGGTAGGGGTATACGCAGACAATATTTTTGCTTTATATAAGAAAATAGTTACTATATATTTTAAAATTAAAATTAGTTTTGTTAAGAATAAAACTTTGCTGTATATTTTATAATATAAGCATATACCAAACTCTCATAGTTATCATTTTCATCAGTTAACGGTTTAAAATATACAATTGGCTAAAATACATATTCAATTATTTAAAAGTAGGATAAGCTAATAGAATTTTTATATCAAAGTTGTTCGATTATTGCTTACAAGACTTTAAATATAAAGTTTAATGTAACTGGATCAATTTAACTTTCCTTTTGATACATCTAGAGAAAAATTATCTGAAAAGTATGATGATTTTAACATAGCTAAAGAATTCGCTGAAAAGAAAATGATCAAGCAAGAATCTGCAGAAAAAGAGTCAATATACGATGATTTCATTTTAATCAGTATCCCACAAACTGTGAAAAAACGTGCTTCTAATCTGATATCTATTTTGAAACAATAGCCGACCATAATATCATGGAATGACAAGGTTAAGTGATATATCAAGGAAAACCTTATGAAAGTTCTAATATTATTGATTTATTCAATTCAATTTTAACTAATAAGAAGAAAAGTGTCAATACCCAAGCTGGATTTTTATCAGTGTTAAAGCGATTAAATATCGCACAACATTTCATACAAAACAAGCATTTATCTGTACAGCAACAAGAAGAAAAAAATAGTTATCTCTTTAATAAAATCTGTTTTAAAACTATATATTAGTGTTTTCATTTTTTTCTATGCATGCTTTTTAAATTAATTCACACATATGCATAATGAAATATACAAATTTATCTTTAAATTATCATTTATTTAACACATGAAAAAGTATTTACATAAAACAAATGAAGATTCACATTCACATTTTCCCATGTTCAATATAATATTTAAAATTCGTAAAAAATATCATGTAAATAATCCTTAAATGTTTTTATAGTAATATTATCAAAAAAGTTTCCATAATTATAATGACACGTACAATAATTTAAGCATATATTTTTTACGATGTCTCCCAGAATGATATGATACAATGAAGTCTTTCCCATACTTTCATACTTTTCAGAGATTGAAAGTGATACACAGCAATGTTCTTGGTTATGGGATTTCTCTATTTTACAATCATAGCATTTATAAATTTGATTAATACATCTACAGTACTCTTCGCGTATACAATGTAAATAATTTTCACGAGCTTGATTTATATCACAATGTTCTTTATAACATACACCTTTTTTAATCACCTCACGTCGAAGAATTCTAGGAAGACTTTTACATAGTAAAGTTTCCTGAATACAGTCATCAACATTTGTCATTTGTGATATAAAAGCCTTTCTTTGTTTAAAGTTCAATTTTATAAATAACGGATTTAATTGAAACTCACCAGTTTCCCTTATAAACATCTCTTGAAACATATACTCTTCTCCATCGTTGGTAACACATAATTTCTGATTCACAATAAAAGACTTATCCGCATAAAGAGCATCGGATCTTAAAATTTTAGAACATAATTCACTCCACGTACTCGCACACATTTTAACACTCTGCTGTGCAGGATTCGAAACACCACATTCTCCAATATATATGTTAAATCCATCCTCGTTATCCTGCAAACTGATACATTTACAATCGTATATATCCCATGATATGAAATACGATGTTGCACGCAACTGCTTGCTAATCTTTACACCAACAAGCTCTCCCTTAAATTTTTTTAACGGCGATTCCATTCTTATCCACTCGCACAAAATAACAACCTATTCGTTTGAAAATCTAGCAAGCGACTAAGTTTTCTCCCCCCCAAAAAAATCAACCTCACAAGATATGTTTGATCAGATAAGATAATGCATATCTACTACTAGTCACATATTTTGAAAAACACATTTTTATAAATACTTTTAAAAATTATTTTCTAAAAAAGGTTTTAAATTAATACTTTCAAAATTATTATTCTAAAAATTATTACACACATAAATAAATGCAATAATTCATCTTTAAATACTATATATAGAACATGGGAAAAAAGTACTTACAATTTAATCTTCTAATATATCTTCGTCAAAATATTTATGAAATATTTTAATGTTGTCGCTAGCGAGAAAATTAGTGTTATTATAGTGACATATGCAATAATTGTTGGTCATTTCATTTAAAGTCCTTTTAATATTTATATTAAATATAGCTGCTTTTCCCACAGCTTGATATTTTTCAATATCACTTGTGCTTAAGCAGCTATGTTGACGTTGTGAAGGATGGTCAAATTCACAGCCTCGACATTCATACAACTCACTGGATGAATGAACTGGATGAATGAGATGAATTTTAATCATCACACTTTGTTTTATAACTTTGAAGAAATTTATCCGTGCTGTGGGAGAATCACAATGCTCTTTCACACAAGGTCCGTTTCTGTATACCCTATATTGTAACATGTTAGGGATGGTTTGAGTCAACAATGTCTTCTCTACACAGTCTATAATATCTGACGAATATTCTTGCAGTTTGTTGATTTGTTCCCGATTTAATTTTATACAAGAGTTTTAGCGCTTTTAAGAATTACCATCTTTGAAAAGGGAAATAACTGAATCACTTACGATTTGTTAGTAAATGTTGAATGATTATTTTTCGTGCAATATAATTTTTCAGGAGAGATAAAAAAAGTTACTTCTACTTTGATATATAACATTGCAGTTTTAAATATTCTACAAACGCTATGAAACATTTTGTATAGAAATTAATTACCATCTGATCTTACCTTTAAAATCTATAGTTTATGCACTTAATACATATAATTTTTTTTACTTAAAGCATATTAAAACTTAATAGTTCCCTTATAAAGGTTTCAAGACTTTAAAAATTTTTTACTTTGTTTTAAATCTAATCTATAATTTTACATAGATATAACCACTAATAAATTGTTTTATATAGAAAAAGCATACATCGCACGTAAAATTTTAGTTTTCTTAACAAAAACCTTTAAAAACTTTGATCGAAACGTTTATTACGTTAAAAAATCAAGCACCTATTGAATAACTTTGAACAAGTTTTACATTAGAAATTATTTTCCGACGACTGTTAAACAAAATTTATACTATAAGTTTAAGACACTTCCTAATACTTACAATTTTATCATTCTATAAAGATTATAATTTCTTTTGAATCGTTTTCAAATATCTATAATTTATTTTAATAATAGCATAAAACTTGAATAATTTTGAATTAATTTCATATAAATTCTCTCTCATTAAAATAACATAAAAATAAGTTATGTGTTTCAAAACATGTATACAACTTATGTGAGAACACTTCAAGTTAGAAGATGTGATAGCTCCTTAAATGGAACATAATTCAGAGTTTCACACAGGTTGAGATAGTGCACATTCATTAGTAAGTTCCAATGCAATCAATATTTCGTTAAATTTCCTAAGCAGGGATTCCAAGATCGTTAAACTTAAAAAAAGTTTAAGTAAATTAATTAAGAATATCCAATTATTTTAATTATTAAAAATTATCATAGTTCAAAAAGATATGACATGATTATATTTTCATTTTTTAAATACTATTTCAAAAACGGAATAGTTTAAATGTAATTACTTTAGGATCATTCTAATGATTAGAAAAACTTTTATACCAAAAAAACTAAGAAAACCTGAAAAATATTCAACTAATCCCGGGTTTATTACATTGAAAAAGTATCATTAAAAATAATCAATCATAATACGTTTAAAATAAATAATAAGTTTACGTTAATATCCATTTACGTTCAAAAATAAAGTTAAAAAACATAATAAGTTATCATCATTTATGTTTAAAACATAAATGATAAAATATAAATAAAACAATAAAATATAAATTTTTAAAAATGGTTAGAAGGTCATAAACAGAAGTACTACATACCTACTTTTTTCAATCTCAAGCATTTAGCTTCTAGTACATTTTACAAGTTCAGAACCTGAATACCTTATCTCATCTATTTCCAAATCGCTGTGCAATAACGTCTTTAGAAACCCCCTAAGTGCAATCATTAGGGGGTTTTCCAGGACTCTATTGCACGTAATGTATTAATAGTGTATGTTGTTAATTTCAGTTCTTTATAATTATGAAATACTTTTCTTCTATTCAATATATTTTGTGATTATGGCAAATTGAGCTACACGTCTGAACTAAAGCCATCATTTTTTTAATTGTGCACAGAAATAAAATATTTCCAGTTAACTTTTCTTAATATTGAATTTTATCACTATTAAGTTAGTTGATAAGTAAATAAGTTTTCATTGTGTGATAAATAATGTTGTTACTATAAATGCTTATGCAAAATCTGTTGAGTATAATTTTTAAAAAAATTAATATTTTCCTATCTTTTTACTGTGACTACAATGAAACTCATACTTTGTGAAAATGCGAAAATATAGCTGATTTGTCCTTATGAATGTTATTTGTGGATTTTTTCTTTTTAATTTGCTGAAAATATTTGTAATCGATAATTTACCAACTTGAAGGTAATTCCTGACAATGCTGGAACCATAATATTGAATTTAATCACTATTAAGTTAGTTGATAAGTAAATAATTTTTCATTGTATGATAAACAATGTTGTTACTATAAATGCTTATGCAAAATCTGCGTACAAAATCTGCTTATGCAATAAAATGCGTACTTTGTGAAAATTCAAAAATATAGCTGATTTGTCCAAGTCAAAGTTATTTGTTTTTTTCTTTTTAATTTGCTGAAAAAATTTGTATTCAGTAATTTACCAACTTGACGATTATACCTCCAGTTTTAAAAATTTTAATCTGAGATGCTTTGACTGATTTTTTTTCCCAAAGGAAGATATTTTAAAGTATTGTCTGATTAAATACTGAATTGACTTCCTATTTTATTAGTCCTGATAAGAATTTATTTGTGATTGATAGAAAATGTTGCTTTTCTTTTTAAAGGCCTGTTATATATGATGTATTATTCATACTTATCTGCAAATAAAAATATTCTTATATTACTATGTGTGTGTGTGTGTGTGTTTTGGTTAATCAGTATTATTTCTCACATTTTTTTTCCATAAGAGATTATGAACAATGATAAAAAACTTTCTTCACAATTCTTTTCTGTAATTTCATTTCCTTAATTATTAAATTATTACAAAATTCTGAACTAATTTATTCTGAAACCAATACACAATTATTCTGAAAAAGTTTATTTACTCATTTCCTTTAAGAATTTTATTGAATTGTAGCAAAAAAAATCACTTGAAATAAAGATTTTGAATGAAAATAAAAAATTGTTAAATTGAATAAATAAATTCATATTAAATACGCACTAAAATAAAACAACTTGTTTTCGCTAGGAAAAATACGAAAAATCCATATTAAAGCGTATGGTTGTCCGTGTCTAAGCCGCCCGCTAGTGCACGCGAGCGCCCTCTAGTGGCGGCGACAAAAAGGGAGACACATTTTTAACACTGAGCTGCTCCTCCTTCTGTAGCTTCATGGTCGCTTACAAAAGTCAAAACACAAATGCCAGTCTAGCGTTATATACAGCGGCAGTTCACTTCACTTCGCGCAGCGCCTATTTCACTTAACTTCGCAGCATACTCCCCCCCCCCCCCCCTGAGACTCAGATTTTGAGTCTCAAGTTCATAACAAACATTATTAAAAAGATCCAGTCTTTTTGGAACTCTTACACATCTTCCAGAGGAGGTGTATCGTTGCATTACTATCTTATCAGGTGCTGATCCACCATCAAAATTACAAACAGCGCCAGAATTAGATTCCTCTACACCCCATTTCGTTTCAAAACCCGTACACGTGGGATCGAAATCGAAACGTTCCGAATTTTGAATTGAACTTTAGAATTTAGAACTTTTGAATTTGAATTTATTGTGAACTTGCGATTTGGGATTTAAAGTTAGATTTCGAACATGGATTTGATTGCCTTGAAGACCCAAAGAAAATGACTGCGAATTGCAGTCACTCACACTCTGAAGAAAATCGAAACGGAATTAGCTAAAGAAGTAAGAGATTTGAAAACTCTTTCGATTTTAAAGTATCAACTTAGTGATAAGTTTCAGGGACTTGAAGTGTGTCAAAATGCTATTTCGGAGCAGTTTCTGCAGAGTGCAGATGCTGAACAATTATTTAGTGAGGATTTTGAAGAAGCTGAAAATTACAGAGGTAGGTTCTTAGAGCAGTGTGCTCAAATAGACATTTTCACATAAGTCTCCGCTCTCCCGAGTGATAATACTGAAACACGGAAAATCAAATTACCCAAAATAGAACTCAAGAAGTTCTCAGGTGAAGCAAAGGACTACTTGACCTTTTGGAGTCAGTTTCAGAAGATCCACGATGACAAAACTATTGCCGATAATGATAAAATGCAGTATTTGATACAGGCCATGGAACCCAAATCGAAAGCGGAACGCCTGGTACTTAGCTTTCCTGCTACATCTGCCAATTATCATAAGGCCATCGCACAATTGAAAGAGCGTTTTGGACGCAACGATTTACTTGTGCAAATCTTTGTAAGAGATTTTTTAAGCTTAGTTATGAAGAACGCCGCCTCCGGAAGAGTCAAAACAGATTTACCCTCCCTTTACGAGGAACTAGAAAGAAAGTTGAGAGCATTGGAAAGCCTGGGGAGAACACAAGAAAAATACGGGGATTTTTTTAACGCCCTTAGTGGAGAGTTGCCTGCCTGAAGAAATATTAGTGGCGGGGGAAAGAAGCCGAAATCACGACTCGAAAGAAACTAAAGGAACTCGATCCTTGGAATCTTTGATGAACTTTCTACGTCAGGAAGTTAAAGGTGAAGAAATGGTTCTACTAGCTCGGACTGGTGTCGCCCCCCACCAGAGTCATCGAAAGAAAGACTTTCACACTGAACAGATAAAACAAGCTGACCCGGTAGCAGCATCCGCCCTGGTAAACCTCGATAATTTTTTGAGCTCATCATCAAAATTTCAAAAAAGAAAAAGGTTTTAGTTCTACCTGGTCTAGAACGTTCTATTGGCAGTTAGGATTCCCTGTCGGTGGAAAAGGCTCAGTCTCAACCAAAACGGGTCTGGTAGGGTTAACTTATTAGGACCTGCAGTAATGAGTGAAGTGGCATGTACTTGCGTGAAATCGCATGGGCTTAACCTGTCGTCAGTAACCTGGTATGGCTCGGTTTCATTTTGTTTATTTTTGTTTATTTTATTAGTCGCCCCCTTAAATTTTTTCTCAGGTTTAATGATCTGAATTTTTTTCCGGAGGACAATAGCGATAGTCCAAAGGAGTTTTGAGCACGCCGCTTCACGGGGGAACTTACGCAGGGGCGGGACACGTCTCGCGTCGATGAACATATGTGAAAATGCGAGAGACTGGCCCGAGGAAAGCGCTGTCGCCTCCAAAATTGACCAGAACTCCCCTTTCGGCTAAGTTGGTAACCGGATAGTCCTTGCAGCGATACCGCAAAATTCACCTTGGCTCTGTTTTCTTCCCGGTCTCGCGTTTCTCTCCACCCCACACTAATTGTGTTTCGTTGGGAACTCATTGTTTTCTTGGCCCGCGAGCATCCATTTTGGCACAATGTCCTTCATCGCTATTTTCTAAATTGTTCTTCTACAGGCTGACCTAATTGACCCCTCTCGCCTACTCTCAGGCGCTTCAGCCAGTACCTCTGCGCGGGTCGCTTCTCCAACTTGCCGTCCAGTATGTGTGCCGCTCGGGGGCAGGGGCTGGTGTGGGGTAGTGCGCGGAGTAGCCGCTGTCTGCGGTCTATACCCACGGCCTGGAATCCAAACCCGGATGGCCACAATGTAGCCGCGATGGATCCCGCCTCGTGCATTTTGTAAGACTCGATAATTCAGGTAAGTGGTTTCCGAATTGTATATTTTGTGACAAATCACATCCCAGTGAAAAATGTTTTACCTCGAAGAAAATGACTTTAGCTGATAAACAACAAATATTATTAAAAAGGTGCCTATTTTTCATGTTTAAAAAGAGCGGATCATCTCAGTAAATTTTGTAATTTAAAAAGTCAATTAAACTGTTCTCATTTTAAAAATAATCATTTTGACATAATGTGTACCAACAAGTAAAACATACTGACCAGAAAAGTATTTCAAAAGAAAGTTCTCTTTCTAATTGTAGCAGAAACGAAACGGTATACAGTAGAGTCCCGATAATCCGAACTTTGGTAATCCGAAACCAAAAGTCAAAAAGAACAAAAGTTACAATAAAACCACAGTGATACTAAGTAATATAAATTCTGTTTCTGAAAATCGCAAGAAAATTGAAAGTTAGATAATGCACAGGACTAATTATTACTGAACTACATTGGTTTGAAAAAAATCTGTTGAATTCTTTTGTCGAAGAGAAGAATACCTCTCCCTTGAAGCCAAATTACACCAACGCGTCAGAAAAATGGTGTCCACTTTGGTCGCGGAGGAGTGTTGCTCTACGTAGCCTAGCACTATACTTCCAATGCAGCCGCGGCGTCTGAGTGGGATACTCTCTGCTCGCTGTCACCGTCTGATCCACCTTCACTCTCGTCTGACACATTGACAGGTTCTTTCAAAACCATTTCAACAATCTACTGATCGTCTAAAACCTTACACTCTACTGAACGAACAACTTACACTCTACTGTACTGTACTAGGCAGCATTCCGCTCTCTTATCACACATTTCGTCCGGAGATTTGGGAATGTTTAGGCAGACCTTATAAAAAAAACTTTGTAATCACACGTAATCTATATTAATAAAGAGACAGAGGTGTCTGTCGATATATCACGTGAGTGTAACGCGACGGGGCGGACCAATCCTCGAAAATAAATGGCCGACACATATACAGGAATCGGTGTATTTTTTTTTCTCATGAAAGTACATAAATGTTACATATTTGGAAAGAGCTTCGAAAACTGATAATTTTTTCTGCGTACACTTATTCTGTTAATTCAATAGTTTTAGAGATATTTGGATTCTAATGAAGCGTCATCGCTCTTTGACGATGTAAACAAAAGGTGATTTGTTCACAGCGTGATTCTCACTAAAAAGTGAATCACTGAAATGAAATGTGTCGCCATGTCTATTTTTTTATTTATCAAACTTTTCATTTGAAAAGCTAAATATTCAAATTGTTTAATAATAATAAATACTTTATTGAAACTAAATAGATATATACTGATTTTTGGTGGATTTACTGATTTTTATGTGAAGGAATAGCGGGGGGATGTCGAGATCACGTGAGAGTAACGCAATGGCCGACAATCGTCGAGATCACGTGAGAGTAACGCAATGGCCGACAATCGTCGAGATCACGTGAGAGTAACGCAATGGCCGACTATCGGTGTATTTTTTTTCTCATGAAAGTACATAAATGTTGCATATTTGGAAAGAGCTTTGAAAAATGATAATTTTTTCTGCGTACACTTATTCTGTTAATTCAATAGTTTTCGAGATATTTTAATTCTAAAATCACTCACTGCTGAGAAACCAAATCATCCGGTTGCGTGGTGCTGCCATCTGTCGGCAGCGACGGGAATGAAAATTGAAAGGAATTTATTCACTTGAATTTAATACATTTGTAGGTCTTTTTTTTCTTTTGTGGGACCCGAAGTACATAAATATGTTACACGGATGGCTTGAGCGTAGCTAGGCGAAGCCTGGCTAGTATGTAATATTTGTGTAATCACGTTTTATTATGCAATTTAAGTATATTTTAAGAATGATTTCGCTTAATCCGAAAAATTTGTTAATCCGAAAAGGGTCTGGTCCCAATCAATTCGGATTATCGGGACTCCACTGTATTTGCAAACGCTTTGCGTTTTTATTCGGTATCAGGGTCGTGAGAAAATTATTCGCTACGTAATTGACAGTGGAAGCATGAGCAGCTACATGTCAGCGAAAATATTGTGAGTCAGCTTAAAGCATCTCCGCTTAGAAACGAGACTACATGCACTGTTTGGGGGGGGGGGGGAATGAAACAAGACCAGAACAACATGACGTGTTTTTCAATCGAAGTCGGTAATTTGAGACGGACGTTTGCTTGCAGATTTGAAGTTCTTGCGGAGAAAATGATTTGCGGTTTTATTCCTAGGATTAAGGATAGAGAGATTTTAAAGGAATTAAAAGAAAAGAAAATTGGTTTTTCTGATTCTTTCCGAAAGGAAACAGAAATTGACCTTTTAATAGGGTCTGATGTTATAGGATAATTATTAACAGGAAATTCTGTTGCATTACAGTCTGGGTTAACGGCTGTTGAAACGAAACTTCGATGAACGGTATTTGGAAAACGAAATTCGTGTGAAAGGGATAATATTTTAGAAACATTTTCAATGCATTCTATGAAAGTACCTATAAGTAATTTATGGAAACTTGAAATTCTAGGTGAATATCTGATCCAACCCAAACAGAGAGAGAAAAGACTGATCTTAATTTAAATGATTTTAATGACAAAATGAAAATTCTTCCTGATGGGAGATATGAAGTAGAACTTCCGTGGAAGTATAACTCGACGAATTTACCCACTAATAAAGAATTAGTTTGGAAAAGACATGAACGAATGGTTAATAGATTGGGTTGCGGTGAATTTTTTACTGATTATCAGAAAGTGTTTAAGGATTGGGAAAAGTTAAACATTATTGAACGCGTGCCTGATTTCAAATAAGAAAAAGAATACCACTATTTATCCCATAGGCCAGTAATTAAACTAGGTAGTCTTACTGCGAAAATTCATCCCGTTTTCGACGCTTCTGCCTCTGAGAAAGGGAAACCATCTTTAAATGAATGTTTATTGAAGGGAGTTGGAGTTAATCTCATTGAGTTAATACCGGATATTCTTGATCGATTTAGAATGTATCCTATAGGAATAAGTGGTGATATAGAAAAAGCTTTCTTAATGTTATCTGTTGCACCTAAGGACAGAGATTTTCTCAGATTTTTTTTCCCTTTTAATGAATGTCAGATTATTTATAGGCACTGTAGAGTGGTATTTGGAGTATCTTCCAGACCTTTTCTGTTGAGTGTTTCTATAATGCACCTTTTAGAAAACTGCCCACCCCAGTATAATGATGTAGCTCAGAAGCTGCAGCGTTCATTTTATGTAGACAATTGTGTTTCAGGAGAATTTCTTAAAGATGAACAAGAAAGTTTTATTGAACATGCTAAATTGATTATGTCAAATGGATGTTTTGACTTGCGGGGGTTTGAAAGCAATGTGGCCAGTTGCGGATTTACCAGCAGGCTGAGTAGGCTGGAGCCTAGGGCGGCAGATTTTAAGGGGTGGCAAATTTAGTTCATAAATTTTTTATTTCGATTTACAAATTAAAAAAAAAATTATTATACACACACAAAATACGAATTTCGAAAATTGGAGAGAAATTAAAATATTTAACAAAAATCGAAATATAGTCCTATATACAGTGCTAAATAATAAATATTTCAACATCTCTACATAAACAATTGCTAAACGCTTTATTAATTATACATTAATGATCATGAATTTTTAGAATATCGCAATAGCGATTCGATATTATAGTCGAAATTTAGTTATTTTTACATATTTTCTTCACTGATAACTGCTATAATTTTTTCTCTGTGTACCTAATAATTATGAGATCTCCTTACACAATTCAATCTTGATATAATATCGATGGTCTAATCATGATTGCTGCAGCAAGTTTGCAAATTGTCAAATTCAATTTCAGGAAGTTATTTCTTTATGCGTAAAAAATACTGACTAAAATTGACTAATTTTTATTAAATAAAAAACTAGTTCAATATCTTATAGAGATATAGTCTTTTGGTTTAAATTAATCGAATAACTGATATTTGAACGACTGCGACTTGACAATAAAAGGAAGTGTCTGGCTGAATGGATAGCACAAGTGCAGCGCGATCGGGTTACTACGTGAGCCGAAGCGGGGTCCTGGTGCATACATACGTTGCGTCGAGGTATTGAGTTCTAGAGTGAGGCAGATATAGCGTGGCGATACCAACGAGGAATTCATGTCTCCTATTTAGTTCAAAAACAAGAGAAAAGTCACTTTTGATGTTTGCGCCCTGCAATTTGTAATACTGTATTAATATTAATATTTCAGGGGACCCATATTTCTAGTTGTGTACTATAATTTCTTGAAGTGTTTCGTGGATTTTGTGATAAGCAAAGTGTGTAAAAAAATGAAATTTTTTTTTCTTATCATACCTATAAACATCTCTTTTGCTTATATCAGGTAAGTATTTAAAGTCTGAAATCTGAACGAAGGATACTGGTAATTACGTACGAAAAACAAAACTTTTAATTTAATATTGTTTTGTTTCAGTTTTTCAATCAAAAATTGTTAGAATGAGTGATGGACGAAAGCGACTTAGTGGAGCTGAGTACAGGAAAAGAACAAAAATTAAAAGAGAAGAGCAAGAAGAAATCATCCGACAGACAGTAAAAATTGACAGTTTTTTTAAAAGTGAAAGTAAAAGCAGTGTTTTGAGCCCGGAAGCTTCAAACATATGTCCTAATACAACACAATCTAAAGAAGATGAGACCGATATATACTCTGCTGTCCCACAACAACCGTTGCCCATTAAACATTCTGATTTTGAAAAAACAGATCTTCATGTTTTTGATAGAGAGGCGAAAGAGGAATCATCTATAAGCCTCACAATTGAAGATATGTCTCAGAATCAGACTTCAAGTACAAGTAACGTCGAAATACAATCAACCACAAGTCTAAACAAAGATCCAGCGCTGTGGGAAATTAACGATAACTTGCGGGAGATTATCGCAAGGTACGGCTTTGATCAAAACAAATCTTGTGACATCTCTAAAAGTGAAAGAATATATGCTGATCAGATTCGTTTTCTGCCAGTTAGTATCTTCCAAAGAAAAATGAGAAATAATGAAGTGAAAGACAGAAATTGTCTAGTTTATTCTGAAAGTAAAAAATCTGTGTATTGTAGACCCTGTTTGGCATTTGGTCCATTGGAGTGTAGAACTCATTTTGAGAACGGAGGATTCAATGACTGGAAAAATGCAGATTATCGAGTAGCTCAACATGAAAATTCTGCACGTCATAAATCTAGTGTCCTTAGTTTGAGAGATAGGAATAAAATTGATGGTCGACTCGATAATCTACTGAAGGTCTAGATTGATGAAGAAATTACTTACTGGAGAAATGTTCTGATGAGAGTTGTAGCCGTCGTGAAGCGACTGTGTTCAAGATGTCTTGCTTTTAGAGGAAAAAATGAAAAGTTCGGTGATCCACATAATGGAAATTATTGTATGGTTTTGGAACTATTAGCAGAATTCGATCCTTTTTTAGCTCGTTATATTGAACGATTTGGAAATCAAGGATCAGGAAGTACCAGTTACTTATCAAAGACCATTTGCGATGAGTTCATTCTCTTAATGGGTGATAAAGTCTTGAAACAAATTAGAGACGAGATAAAAAAGGCGAAATATTTTTCCCTCATCATTGATTCAACACCAGATATAGCCCATATAGACCAACTTACGCTTGTTATTGGATACGTTTTAGATTCAGGTGAACCATGTGAAAGATTTCTCAAGTTTTTGCCGTCAGTGGGACATAAAGCTGAAGAAATGTTTTCTGCCATTACTTCCGAACTCGAAACACTGGGCATAAATATTGAAGACTGCCGTGGACAATCATATGATAATGCCGCGAATATGTCTGGCATGTACAATGGCTTGCAAGCAAAAATTCGAGACCAAGCCCCTTTCGCCTTTTATGTGCCATGTTCTGCCCATTCTTTGAATTTAGTGGCAACTGCGGCTGCTGAATCGTCTACAGAAGCGTGTCGCTTTTTCATGTTGCTACAGGAAATCTACGTTTTTTTTGTGAGCTCCACACAACGCTGGCAAAAATTAATGACTGAAATCGGAAAAGGAAAAAGCGTTAAAGGGTAAATCTGACACGTTGGTCAGCTAGAGAGGATGCATGTAAAAGTTTGAAAGAATCTTGGCCCGAAGTTCTTAAAACTTTGCAATCAATCAACGATGATTTTACCGAAAAGCCTGTAACGCGACAGGAAGCGGCGGGAATACTTTTGAATTTAGAAAAACTGGAAACGGCGGTTATGGTTGTTGTATGGGATGTTTTTTTGGAGAGAATAAACAAAGTGAATGTTCAAATTCAGACTTCTAACATAGATTTAATTACCGTTGCTGATCTTTACGAATCACTCCGTAAGTTTTTCATAGCTGAACGAGAGAATTTCAAGTACTTCGAAGAAAAGGCGATCGAGTTAAGCGTATCGAAATAATATACAAGAGAGATGAAAAAAATACAACCAAAAAGAAAAAAAAGATTTGATGAAACACCCGATGGAGATATTGGAATAGCTGCGAGTGATTACTTCAGGGTTAACACGTTTCTCGTTGTCAAAGATAGACTCATATCCGAGTTAGCAAAACGGCAAGAGGCTTATCACGGATTTAACGAGAAATTTTCATTTCTTACCAAAATGAGTGAGTTGTTACCATCAGTTCTGACGGAAAAAGCCATTTTTTTAGAAAAAATGTATCCTAATGATTTAGAAACAGACTTAGTTCAGGAATGCGTATACTTTCAAAGCTACCTTTCGTCTGAAAGAATTTCAATAAAACCAATTTCTGGATCATTAAAAATCTGTCTTCATTCCTGCGAGAACAGAATCTAGGAAACATTTATCCAAACTTGGATATAGTACTTCGTATGGCTCTTTGTACACCAGCGACAAATTGTTCAGGTGAAAGAAGCTTCTCTTGCTTGAAGAGAGTAAAGAACTACGTACGATCGACTTTAAGTCAAGAAAAACTAAACTCTTTAGCTCTCTTGTGCATAGAGTCAGAGCTAATGAACAAGATTTCGTACGACGATATAATAAATGATTTTGCGAATTCAAAGTCTCGCAAAAAAGTATTGTAATGCTTTTATAATTTAACTTAAATTATAATACTAACAAATAATTAAGAAAAGATATATTTATTATATTGTTTTTAAACTGTGAGTGTAATAATAAATATTTATCAACGTTCGCCAAATGTATATTTTTTATGTAAGCTTTATTCATATTATGTAAGTATTGTATAGTTTTAAGACATACCTTACCTTACTTTAAAAGTGGTTCACGATTGAGATATTTTTTGCTTAAAATAATGTTTTTTGATAATTCTTTGCTGTAAAAATAATCAAGGATCTAACACGGTACCATAGTTCTCAATGATACTAACCATACGGGAAAAGTTGATGTAACGAGGATGATGGAGCACAAATCACAAAGTTGGAATTTTATTGATAGAAAATTGATATGATTGTGGACTAAGACATCAAAATTTAGAGGCGGCAAAAATTGAATAGCCTACGGGCGGCAAATCTGTAAATCCGCCACTGAATGTGGCTGGTAAAAATGTTGACAAACGTTCAGGGGATACTTCCGTTTTGCGGGTAATTTGGAATTTGGATAATGATACGCTGAGGTGCTGCACAGATATAGATGCATTGACATATGATACGAAAATTACAAAAAGGCTAATTTTAGCAATTGTGCAGACATTTTTTAATCCCATTGAGTTGTTAACGCCATCTACATTGCTTCCAAAGCTGTAATTACAAGATTTGTAGAAGTCGAAAATTGGTTGGGACGATGAATTGTCTCCAAATGATGTAAATACGAGGTTAGGCTGAAAAGTAATGCACACATGCTTGTAGAGCGCGAACAAAAAGAAATAGCGAGATCGGGCAAAAAGAACATTAAAGTACAATTCTTAAGCTTCAAAATCATATATTTATTTTTCAACATAGTCACCGTTAAGGCTAACACATTTCTCCCAACGTGTAACAAGTTTTCTCATTCCGTCACTGAAAATTCTTCCGACTTTTCTCGAATCCACGACTTGACAGCTGCCTTCACCACATCGTCCGAGGTGTAATGATTACTCTTTAGGTCTCTCTTGAGTGAGGAAAAAAAATAAAAATTGCAAGGCGCAAGATCGGGGGAATAAGGAGGGTGTGGAATAGGTTCAAACTTCAGGTTTCGCAGAGCCTCTCCAGTCCGACGCTGTTCTCGCCTGTGAGACAGCGTGGTACCCATCGAGCACAGATTTTACAGTATCCCAATCGTTCTATAATGAAGCAGACACATTCCTTGGATACTCCATTATGGTTTGCAATACGCTTTTGAGTGATTCGCCGGTCATTTTGAATTAAATCGTCGACGAGTTTGTGATGTTCATCGTCTGTGCAGTGATCGGACGTCCGTTGCGTGTTTCATCAACAATTATGGCTTTTCCAGGCTCGAAACCACGAAATTTTACTACCCATCGATTTACAGTACCCCTATCAACAGCATCGTCACCTTAAACAGCCTTTAAACGACGATGAATATCAGTAGGACTCACTTTTTCAGCTGTTAAAAATTCGATAACAGCGCGCTGTATAACACGCTGTTGACATAGCACTAGAACACGTCTCCATACTACCGCTTTTCAAAATACACAGGATGAACACAACGATTTCAAACCTGCGCATGCGTATTGAGGAGGGATGGAACTTCCGAATGCCACTTGGCGCTGTTTTGAAGGTCATTTCGTTCGCGCTCTACAAGCATGTGTGCATTACTTTTCAGCCTACCTACGTATATTTTTAAGGTGGTTTAAAGAACTTTATGTTTTAAAAGATGTTCCGAGACCCAAGTGAGATAAACCTGTCCAAAAACTCGGTTTTATTCAATACTGGCTCCTTGGAATGAATTCAAACATTTGGTTGCAAGCTAAGATAATATCAAAATAACAATACGACTTCTATTAAGATAATACTTCTTTAAAGCTCAAATGAGGTATTTTACCAGGAAATATGGTTCTTCACTAATGAACTTGAAAAAATTTTAAATATTTCGAACCCAGGGTACATATTCCTTTAGTAAGCTTAAAGAAACAAGTTGGCTCTGTTCTGATTTGATGTACATACTGCAACGTCCAACTAGCTTCTTATGTTGATGACACGTAATATATATATCAATGAAGAGCATACAAGACGTCGAAAATACCCCTTACATATTAGTTTTCATTTAAAAACTTTGTGAACTAAAAAAGGGAATTTCAATAACCTGGAGATTATATCATTCCCAAAAGAGGTTATAAATTGAAACTGTTGTTATTGTTGTTGTTTCTAATCCCTTCTTGTCTAGGTCTGCTAGACCAGGTCCATGAGTCATAAATCCTTCATTAATAGGCGAAGATCGTTCATGAGTAGTACGGTAAGGGGGACAGCTTCTGCTGATTGAGGACCCGGAGAACCCGAAGGTAGAATATTGAAAAGCAATCGCTGGTGGGAAGTGTATTTAAACGATTATATTTATCCATAAATTCATTAAAAATCTGGCTTTTGAAGCGGTGTTGCAGGCAAATGGCTCTTTTATGTGATTAACACTAAGGGACTATTAATCACGGAGACAGTAAAGCACACAATCTGATTTCACTGTAACAGTAAAAAATTTAGAAGCAAATATCTCCTCAACTAAACGTCGCTACAGCGGCCTCCATGTAATTGGTCAGATTCTATCGTAAATTTCTAGGTTGACTGGCGAGTCATATGACTGAGATAGATTTGTTTGTGAAGGGCAGTGTTGTAGGAATTTAAAAATTATATAAGGGCGTTCCAATAACTTTTTCTGTAATATTTTGCATTTTATTTTAAAGTTCAGCATCCGTGATTCCTGATAGGTATATTTTATATATTAAATTCTGTGGCTGATCATACTTTCATTCGCTAGTTTTCTTATTCTTATTTTTATCCCATTCGTACAAAAAAATCCAATTCTGTTTTATACATTGATTTCACTTAAATTATTGGTTGTTTTTGTGCCTATTTCAATGTTGGGTAATCAAAATAAATATTGTAATTTATCTAACTGCTATAATGATCGTACTACTAGATGTTTAAATGTATTTTTGTTATTATCTAGTGAATAAGAAAAAAAATGACGAAAGGATTACCCAGAGTAGCTGATGTGGAGAAGGAGTCCGAGTATGGATATGTATTTGCAGTTTCAGGACCTGGTATGTATTTTATGTTAAGCAGTAACATTCCTCTTGGAGACTAGCAATCAACTTAGGCGTTTTAGAGGATCATGTATAATTGTTTGTAGTACTAAACATTCAGTATAGTGTTTCAATTAACAAAATGTGTAATGAAAAATTGTGGATCATGAATATAAATAAGAATTATAATGCTATTTAAAAAAAAAAAAGTGTTAAGTGATGTCAATATCTCCTTCACACAGATAAATTTGTATCATGTGACACTGAAAGTTTTAGTAGGGGAGGTTTGCTGATGCATTCTACTATTCTAATTAATATAGAGAAATGAATTTTAATACATTCAGCTAGAAGATTTAATTTTAAAAAATTTACAGGGTTAAAAAAATTTAGTTTTTTCAATTGTAAAATGCTGAAATCTGAAGTAATGGAAATGCAAAAAAAGGACATTATCTTTTTTTGAAATTAAGGAATTTAATTAATTTGTGGTTTATCTGCTCATTCCTTTACTCAGTTTTTTTCAAATTGATATCTTTTTCATTAATTTATCTCCAAAGGTCAAAAGGTCGACATTCTGTATATTGTATTAACATGTTAATTTTTTTGGCCTCATTAGTTTAAATTGGGACAAATTGTTTGTATTCTCTTTAAAGCATTCTCTAATAATACATTAAAGTGTAGATTATGTATTGTATAAAACACCATTTAAAGTAAGCTCTAACATGAAAGGGATTCAGTTGGAAAAGAAAAATCTGATTTTTGTGTATTAGATATTTGTTAAACATGAGATTGCAAATAATTTTAGTCATGTAAAAAGGTTTGAAATTTGACTGTGGTATATTAGTAATTCTAGTAAAACTTCTCTTGGAATATTAGAATTTTTCAAACAGCTCTCTTTCAAATGATAAATTACTCAAATATAGTTTAATTTTGATAAAATATTATCAAGTGTGACAGTTTCACATTATACCAACCTGCTTAGCCCCCCCTCCCCCCTCCTAACATATACATACCTCTTCCCCCCCCCCCCCTCCACTTTAAAGGAGATAAATTTACCAAATTAAGTTACTTTCTATATTGGTTGATACTTTACCTTTAGTTATTCAAATATTTATTTTCTTCATCGCTTCTTTTTTGTATTTTTTAAAGTTAATACTTGAATTTGCCCATTTTCATTTTTGGAATCAAACTAAATTTCTCTTTCATATTGTTTATCTTTGTAAATAGTTTGATTTAAGAAACACATACTTGCTGTAATTTTGGAAAATATACAAAGGGTACTCTCTCATTATTCCATATATGTTTTTCTCAATGCTGATTGAAAAAAAAATAGATATATGCTAAATTATTTGATGTTCATCTAAATTAAATGTAAATATTAAAAAACCTAATTAAAGATATGTTATTGGCAGCTACAAAGGGAAACGTAACATTAATATGCATTATCATGTACAGATCATATATGGATAGCTTATCATGCATTTTTCATGTTTTTATGTATTTACAATTATCTTTTAGTATTTAAATATACTGTACTCATACCATCTGTATAAAAAATTTCGTCTTACTTTGAAATATATAATTTTTTTTATATATCTATAAAGTTAGCTACAAATCTGCAGAAAAAATTACTTACGTGGTAATTAATATGAGGTGGGTAAATAGGAGTATATTATCAGATTTTTAATATCACAGAGCAAGAAGAAATTTATATTTATCAGCATGTTAATTTTTTTGTGATTAAGTAATTAGATTTTAAATCAATTTTGCTTTCAGTGGTTACAGCAGAGAAGATGTCTGGTGCAGCTATGTACGAGTTGGTTCGTGTCGGCCACTCAGAACTTGTGGGTGAAATTATTCGTTTAGAAGGAGAAATGGCAACTATTCAAGTTTATGAAGAAACTTGTATCCTCTCTTAGTATAAGTTGAATTGATCAAAACCAATTTTTTCTCGTAGTACTTTTATCTTTATGAATTTAAAAATTGTCATATTGAAAACTGAATGTAAAAATGCAGCATAATTAATACATCATGTAAAATTTAATTTCTAGTTGTTTATTACCTTTGCGAAATTTTTTTCTTGAGATTTTTTTTCTCAATGTTCTTATTCTCAATATTTTATAAAATTTTGATGCAATTTTTGATTTATTATTTTTCTATAATTATTTTTTTCTGTTTTCTCTTGAATATTTCTCTTAAAGGATTTTATTTTGAATTCCATTGCAAAAGTTTAATTTAAATTGTAAAGATGCATCAATAGCAGAAAGATTTTTGATTTTAGTTAATTCTGAAATATTTTGAGAGAAATATCTTGAATTTCTATATCGTTATTTTGATTGCACCTCAAGCAATTTTCTTTTAATTTATTTTTGTTCAATATATTTTTGCCATTAACTCTTTCGAGACGGGCGCCTCAGTCACCGTACTGTTCTCTCGGGACGGCGCACTAACAAGATGCGCTGTCCTTTGGGGACGGGCAATTCGTGCTGCTAAGCCTAACTTTGGAAAAAAATTCGCATAAATTAAATTTGTTGTCCAATTGTTCCAATTTTTGGTACATTATGAGAGTAGCACTCAGGTAGTTATCAGAATTAATTTTAACACTTTATCATTATATTTTCCTTACAAATTTTATAAAATAAATTCGAGAATAATAAAACTTTTGACTTACCACAACTAAATATAAATGAAAAAAAATATCCAAACAATCAGATTTTTATTTCACACAACGCATTAATAAAACTAAAAATTATTTAAAATCTCTTTCATAAAAAACCAGCATGAAAACAACAGAAATGGGGCAATGTTTCAAAAAGGAGACAGTGTACGATATTCTTTGAAACATGGGTGTACGCAAAGACCTACGTTGCATATCTCACACGAATAGAATGTCTGCTGCTGTTTTTTGGTTTTTATGACTGTTTACTAATGTAGCATCCGTGTATACTCCTCTTTTGATAAATATCGTTTTCGTTTTGCCTTTATGGAGTAAAAATTTTTTCGCTAAACGATACAAAATATACCTCTCAATGCTAGCCAAAATCCCAGAGGAATAAATAAAACCTGTAAAATGTAAACCATCTATCCCCGTATCGCCAGAAAAACAGAAACACAAAAAGTATTCTGCAGCATCGAAAATACGTCACTTGTTTATTTCATCTGACAAAGTTAAAAGGCCGACTCTTTATTTACATTACTCAGCTTTCATGAATCTCGGAGTCATTCCGAAACAAAATACCAAAAATAAAAAATTCTGCACAGGAATGAAGGTCAACATACGTCACTATCGATAAATATCACTATAACAGACATAGGGTTACATCTAGTGGCCAGAAAAAATAATAATTTCTGTTCTATCTAAAAAGTCATTTATGGTACACCCGTCTACAGAGTCACTTTAAACAGCGATTCATATATGACACACCCGGCTGTGAGATAACGTTCGCTGCCATTGCATATGTGACACGCTCATCCCGAAAAGGTTAAAGTTGCTTCTTTGTTTCTATATATTGTCATTTGTTTTTCCATATGACTATGCTATGTTCCCCCAGAGACCTAAGTTATTAAAGTTCAGTGTATCATAAAAAATTTTAATGGATCATTGTTGACTGAAATATTGCTGATTTTTGCTTCTGTCTTTTAACTTTTTGTATTAAGTAAATGTATGCAATTATTTTTAAGCAAAAAAAACTTTTTTCTGAATTTCTTTCTTCTGTGTAGAAAGATAAGATTATAATTGCTCCAAATTACTTTCTTTCTTAAAATAAATTTTTAAAATAATATTTTTGTGTTGCTCCGTATGTTTTTTTCGAACATTATAAATACTAAAAAAAAAATTATATTCTTTCAAAAATATTCTTAACTTTTGTTAGCTGGTGTAACGGTTGGTGATCCAGTACTACGTACAGGTAAACCTTTATCTGTTGAACTTGGACCTGGTATTATGGGTAGTATCTTTGACGGTATACAACGACCTCTGAAAGATATCAATGAAATTACTCAGAGTATATATATTCCTAAAGGTGTAAATGTGCCTGCTTTGAGTAGAGATACGGCTTGGGAGTTCAATCCAATTGATTTCAAGGTAAGCTTTTTTTTTTAATGCTATGTTTTTTACATTTGATGAATTTCTATATCTGTAAATCTTTACCTGTTATGCAGCTATAACAATATATATATATATATACACACACACACACAGGGTGATTATTAAAAAACTTTGCTGATATATGGACCTCTAGTGGCTGTTCTGTTTAACCTATCGAGATGAGATTTCAGTTAGATACAGTTAGTTATTCAGAGATATGAGCTCGGGATTCTGTGAACGGCAACAAAGTGACAGTTACTGTTATAGGTACAGAAACTCAAAATTTTCGAATGGCAATGCCTACTTTATCCTGTCACAAAATGCTCAGTGAATGTGAAATCCCTATAGAGTGTTAGAACGGTACATGTATCACAAAAAATGGACACTTTATGCACGCACAAAAAACAGCTTTGTGAATGGCCAACAAAAATATGATAGGGGTGCACGGAGAAAATTTACGTATGACAGAGCTTTTTATCAGTTTTCTACACGGAATATCTGGTGAACGGTGTTCTGTGATTGGTGTCTTGCCTCTGTCATTTGCAAATTTCCTCCATGAACCACGATCGTGTTTTTGTTGGCCGTTCACAGAGCTGTTTTTTGTGCCTGCATAACGTGTCCGTTTTTTGTGATACATGTACCGCTCCAACGCTCTATAGGGTTTTCACAAGAGCTGAGCATTTTGCGACCGTAACCGTGAGTGCCACTTTGTTGCCATTCACATAATCCTGAATTCATACCTCTGAATAACTATATCTGAAATCTTGTCTCGATAGGTTGAGTGGAATGGAACAGTCGCTAGAGGTCCATATATTTGCTAAGTTTTTTAAGACCACCCTGTGTGTGTATGAATATATATATATATATATATATATATATATGTTTGTGTCACCTTTATTTCTTCTACATGTGTATTTCATAGATATCTTTGTGCATTTGGATGTATCTGAAGTGTTTAAATTATAGCTATTTATTATAGAGTATTTATTATAAAATTGGTAAATTTAAGCTTTCTCAACTGACTGTGACACTTATATTCATTTCATAGCTTAGATAATAGAAATAAGTTATTCCAAAAATCATTTGTAATCTATAGGAATTTATTGACTCAAAGTGTAAGGAACTATACTTTAAAGTATATTGAATGTGGACAATTTTCAACATTTTACACAATTTCAGTTTATTTAGCATCAAACTGATTTCAGATTACAGATATTTTTTAGGCTGAAAATACTTCAAATAGAGAAATTATGTTTTTTCACCTTGAGATAATAGAATTAATGGATGTAGATGATAAAATTTGTTCAGTTATTGTCTAATGTAAATTGTTTTGTGAGAGGTTTATAGTCTCTGTGCTGCTTGAAATATGCTAAAGAAAGGCCATCTTCTTTTGTTTTAGGTTGGAAGTCATATTACTGGTGGCGATATTTATGGAATTGTCAGGGAAAATACTTTAATCAAACATAAAGTTATGCTCCCACCTAAAGCTTTAGGACGTGTTTTATACATTGCTGAACCAGGGAACTATACTGTTGATGTAAGTATACATGTATTATATTTGAAAAGAAAATTTCTGCTTTAATATTTAAAGCTTATTTAGTTGTTTATATGAAGTATATTTTGAAAGAAATTTGAAAGCTTTTCCTTTTTTGTGATTATTTACGAGAGTATATAAGTCTAACATAATCAGGGTAATAAAAGTAGTGTGCTGACTTGTATTTTTAATATACTGGTTACTGTATATACCTGTAATCTAATCAAGTGATCATATAACACAAATAATTCAAATGGTTTTCTCTCTCTCTTTTATATTTTCATGTGCTTGGGTTTATGTTCATTAAATAGGCCACTAACCTGTCACTTACAACTAAGTTTTTAATATTTTTTAGGAAACAAGGTATTCTTGTTTGCTAAAAATATACAAAACTTGATTTTTGTCAGCTGAACCACTGAAAATTATCTGTTGAGTTTAGGTTCGGCTGAGTATCAGTCCAAATGTGTTAAGTGTATGTGAGGGGATATTCAGAATTTATATTTTGTAGATAATATTGCAGAATCTAATTTAGATTAAGGGCCTCTTTTTATGTGTTATATTAATGCTGCTGAAATAAAATAAATCCAAATGCAGTCATTTTACAGCTAATAAAGAGAATTTTTAAAAATAGTATTTTATCTTTAAAAATCTTAACACCTTACAAGTTTAATCAGTATTGCTGATGATTTTATTACAGATTTGAAAGTTAAGGTCTGGTTTTTATCACATTAACTCGCTCACTTTTATGCACTATTATTTATTAAAACGTGAGTGTGTAAAATACTGTTATAAGAAATGCTTCATTTAAAGCTTGATTTTCCTTAATATCTTTATAAACTATCTTTGTGTTAGTAAATTAAAATCTGTACTTTAAATATTTTCTTTTATATCTAGGATATTGTACTTGAAACTGAGTTTGATGGACAGAAGTCTCAGTACTCAATGTTACAAATATGGCCTGTACGACAGCTTCGGCCAGTGACAGAAAAACTAGCTGCAAATCATCCCCTCCTTACGGGTCAAAGAGTTCTTGATGCATTATTTCCGTGTGTATTATTTCTGTTATAGCTAAACTTTAAGTATTTGTATTCAACCTTGAAAATTTTATTTGCTTTTTGTAAGCTTTAAAATTCCCATTCTACTCACTGTGCGATATCCTTATATTGAGTATATATAATCTTGTTAAGAGATGCATTATAGATTTCAAGAACTTACCAAGTCTATTGTGAAATTGCTATTTCATATTGAAGATATCATATATGGATTTTTTTTCTTTTTAGTCAAATTAAGATTTGTATTTTTTAAAAAAATTCTACGGGATTCTTAGAATTCTCAAAAGTCCATAAAACTTCTTAAGTTTATAAGGGGTTTAATGTTTTACTTTATTTGAAAGTTTTTAAAACATTTCAAAAATTAGCTTTAACTGAAATCTCTCAGTTTTCAATAACCTTTAAAAACAATCATGTGTATTAAGGAAAAATGTTACGGGATTGTACAAAATGCTGCCAAATTGAGGATTGAAATGCATTTTTGCCAAAAGCAACTCTGTGCAAAGTAACTACTGAACAGTTTAATATATTTGAAAAAAATAAGTTCAAATAATGTTAATTTTTTTATTGCAAAAATCATATAAGATTTTTAAACGAAATGTCTGTTAAAAAATAATTACAGATAAAAAAATAAAGAATATATATATGCAAATACAAATTTACTTAATTCCACCTTTGAAGTTAGTTTTTTGTATACACTCCGGGATGACAGGAAAGTTTTCATTATGTATCTTGCCATATTTCATCCAGTTGAATTTTGAAGAACATACTAATATTTTAACTGTGTGTAGTATATTTCAAAACATGGCACTACACACAATCCTATATCACATCATCCTAATACCTTGGCAAAAAAGAAACAAGGCAATAATATCTTGTTTCTTTATAAATTTTTTTGCACTTGCATTGTGCTTGGCAAAGCATACTGCACATTGTCGGGCTGGTCTTATCTGGTCAGTCTCATCCATTTGTATCTAATACACAAACTTTAGGTACAAAACTGCACTGCTCAAAAAAATTAGGGGAGCAAGAAAAAGAAGTTAAGAAAACCGTGCAAGACAGCCACGTATTTGCATAAAATGGATAGTACACGCGTATCAATGCGCAATACAGAAAAAAAGACTAAAAAAATTTATAATTAAGCTTTAATTCTTTGAAAATATGGAAAAAATATGAAAAGATGATTTAGGGCAACAATTTGGTTACATGTAAACGATAAAAAAAAGTATTGTTTAGAAATGATGCAAGATTCTTAATATGGCCTGTGGTCTCCTCGAACAGCTAAGACTGCTGCACACCTGTTTTCCGTGGATGCGATGAAGTTATCGATAAGACTTTGGAGAATACTGTTCCACTCCTCAAGAAGTACAATCTCCAAGTCTCGGAGAGTAAAAGGAGGCTTTGGTCTCGCAGCAATGCGTCGTCCGAGCATGTCCCAAACATGCTCGATTGGATTCTGGTCAGGAGAGCATGCTGGCCATTCCATACGCTGTATTGTTTCAGCTTCAAGCATGTTCTCCACAAGACGAGCTGTATGCAGTCTGGCATTATCATGCTGGAAAACAAAGGAATCTTCAATGATTGCAGCGTAAGGTATGACATGGTCTCAGTATCTCGTCTGCGTACCTTCGGGCCGTCAAAGTACCATTCCGAATGATATGCAGGTCCGTACGTCCACCTATGCTGATTCCACCCCATACCATAAAACCAGCTTGTCTGTATTGTGACCTTTCACGAACGAATGTGGGGTTATTTCAAGTGCCCCTTTCCCTCCATACCAAAACACGTCGGGTGTCACACTCCAGACTGAATCGGGACTCGTCTGTAAACAGCACTTGGCTCCAATCATGTTGCTCCCAATCTCGATGTTCAGCAGCCCATCTTCTTCGGGCCGCACGGTGGCGTGAGGTTAACGGAATGCAGACCATTGGCCTACGTGCATAGAGACCTCCCTGATGAAGCCTATTACGTACTGTTTGGCTGGACACCCTTCGTCCTGTTGTCAAGAGCAACTGTCTTTGCAACTGAGTAGCATTGTCTGTTCTATTTCGACGAGCTATTAACAGTATATACCGGTCATCAGTTGCTGTAGTGATGTGTGGCCGACCTTGGCCTGGTCGACGTCTAACATTCCCTGTTTCTTGGAATCGATTCCACAGCCTTGCAACGACACTTCTGGCGACTCGAACAGCGTCTGCGAGACTACATTGTGTTTGTCCGGATTCAAGTCTGCCTATAATACGCCATGCCATGGATTCCTGTAAATCACGTTGTTGAGACATTTTCAAGTCACCTTTTCTCAAAATGAATAACTGAGCAATCGAATTTCACAGTTAAGGCAGTGAAACAGACGTTTTTGCAACATCCCGATTTCCGCCTTTATGTTCTTTATCTGGTTTTTGACGTCATGAATTTGATTTGCATATGAAGTTTTCTTCTTCTGTTTCCTGCTAGGCTTTAAATTATGGATGATTTATTTTATGGTTCTAATCGGTGTAAGTATTTGCGCAATTTCGTTAAAACCATGTGCTCTCCTAATTGTTTTGAGCAGTGTAGAATTCAATGGCACAATTATGATATAAAATTACACAGAATTCAGTTACTTGAAAACATGAACTTATGCACCAAATATAGTTCTGAACATGGTTATCTTTACACAAGCATCAGCAAATGCAACACACTATCTCGAAAAGTAACACGTGCTTCACATAGAATTCGAAAATTTGACAACAGCAAAACAGGTTTGCAGACATCTTAATGCCATGTGTGAGCAAAATTGTCAACTATATAGAAATATTCGTGATAAACAAAAACTAAGCCCTGAAAATGTGCTGCCTGTACACGGGCAAATTACTGAGGGCGAAAACATGCTGCCCATATGAGGTATGGGGGAAAGTAGGAAGTGGTTAAATGTATAATACACAGGTAAAATAAACTTAATTTTTCATTACTGAACTCACAGTCTTAATTAACTCTGAAACTTCTGATGTACAAAGCTAGTTTTATATGCAAGTTTATAAGTAAGTTAATAATCCAAATTGATATCTTGCTTTTAAAAATCATTTTATTGGTCCTTCATCTTATGTTATGCATAATTCTTATCCCATTTTTAAAGTATTAAGATCTTCTTAATAGCCAACAGAGATGCTTAATAAAATCATTTTCATGTGCTTGATATTTAATCATTATTTCTAGTTATATTTTAATGAATTTTTGTATATAAGAGCTGTATTTCTAATTTATTTTGAATGATTTATTAGACATGGTTTTAGCCGGTCTTAAACAAAGAATTAAATTTTTTTTAAATCTGAAAAGCTTTAAATTTTTAAGAGTTAATATTTTAGATTGAAAGAAGGGTGTAATAATTATATTCTATTGACTTAAATGCAAATGAAACTGTATATGCATGTGAATGAACGTAATGTACATTCAGAAACACTACAGGTTAAAATACATTTCATTAACCTTTTAACTGTCAAGTTATTTTAATGTGGAAAATGTCAATTTTTTAATGCAAAAATCAAATCTTTAGTACAAAATAATGCCATCTATTGAATAACACAAAAATTCACCTTCCAAGATATGGTATAGAATATTAGTGCTGCCATCTATTGATTAAAGCCCCAATCAACTTGTCTCGAGATAGATTCGTGTTTGACAATAAGATGCAAGAAAAAAAAATCTGAGACTATCTCAGGCACAACATTTTGGAACGCAAGTGCTGCACCCAAGACTATCTCGAGCACGACAGTTAAAAAGTTAATGTTTTTGGTATTGGTCTCTGAATTTAAAATTGCAATAAGTAATGTTGAAAATATATATTTCACTGCTCTGCTATGCTACATAATGTTATGTTATTTTTGCTCTGAGATGTTACAATGGTGGATGTAAGCTTATGTTGCATGCAGTTAAATTGGCTCTTGACATTTGTATTAAAAGAAAAGCAAACTAAATTTAATAGATTTTGCATGTTATAAAGTCTTCCAACATTATTTTTAGAAAACAAGTATTGGAATAACCTGTGTAATGATTTTATTTCATTGTTTTCTAAAATACTAGACCACTCAATGTAGGAATGAATTTATTTTGGAACATATAAATGTGAAGTCAGAGAAATCTGGTGGCTCAAATCAAACTTGACACTCATTTTTTACTTTTATTGCAATTTATATTTATGGAATTCGAGCTTAATTGCTGTGCTATGTTCTTAAAACATTTATGAAAAGATATGGTTACTTAAAGTTCCAATGTTTAAAAGATTTATTTGGTTAATTTTTTATGTAATATTAGCTTTGAAAATTCATCTCTGAGAGAATTAAGATAATTAAATTTTGCTAACCTGAATCATGCTGTTAAATATAAATTGTTAGTATAACTTTACAGTTTTCCATTGATATACTTTTAGATGTGTTCAAGGAGGTACAACTGCTATTCCTGGTGCTTTTGGTTGTGGAAAAACTGTCATCTCGCAGTCATTGTCTAAGTTTTCCAATAGTGACGTTATTATTTATGTTGGTTGTGGAGAGAGAGGAAATGAAATGTCTGAAGTATTAAGAGATTTTCCAGAGGTATGATTAATTTTGATTTCTGTATAAAGACAGCTAAAGTTATAAGTGTTACTATGTCAGTTTTGAGTAATATTTGTGCTCTAACTAAAACACAATATTGGGGCTGTAGAAATTTAACAATCTTTTTCATAGTATTATTAACAAGATCTGATTGGGAGGATGATTTCAAAATAATTTTTATCTACATATTCTTATAAATTAAAGCATATTGTCAGTACATATCTCTCACATTAATAATGAAGGTTATTTGGACCCAAAATCCTAAGCTTAAACAGAGTAAAAATATGCTCAAAATTTTGTCTGAAGTAAAATTCATTCTTTATGTTTTTATTTTTGTTAAAGCCTAAAAAAATGTTCCACTTTGACCAACTTGAAGTGTTTCAGTTTAAAAAGTGCCTTTTGTAGTCCTTTCTCTTTATTTTCAACTTTTACTAATTTTAATTATCTTTTTATTGATACTTCCTAGAGAAAAAAATTAGCATTCTGACCTTGAAATTTTAAAGTAAACGTGTATTCAGTGGTATCTCTCTGAATAAGGTTTGATTAACAATATCTAATTTTATAAGCAATGCATTTTGTACCTTAATCTTGTTTATTTTAATTCATCAGAAAGTTTGATTATTTCTAATTTGTATATTATCAAATATTGAGTCCATAACCTGTTAATATACAGTTATCTTACTTTTGTTAATTTGGTTAAATTTTTTATGCAATTTTAGTTAACTGTGGAAATTGATGGAAATGTTGAATCTATTATGAAACGTACTGCACTTGTTGCTAATACCTCTAACATGCCTGTAGCAGCTAGAGAAGCTTCTATTTATACAGGTAGAGTTCTCAGACTTTTTCTGCTATCAGTCAACTACAATTGTTATATTGCATATATTTTTCTGCTCTTATATACAAACTCATTCAACTTTCATATCTATTATTTATTTACGAGATGCTGTATTATTTAGTTTTATAACATGCACATTCAGTGTGCTTCAAGCCATTTAATTTTAGTCTGTGGATGAATGTTCGAGTTTTTATTTATTTGTTTATTTTTAGACTGTGTGTTTACTAGAATACTCAACTGAATTTCATGCTATTTTAATTCAGATTGTCAGAATAATTCTTGGTATCAGAGCCACTATATTTTCTCTCCCTGCTTTATACCTCTATGTATTCCTCTCAGAGTATACAAAATTAAAATATTTCTCTGCAATATAAACCAGTTTATAGTTTTCTTGAGAGTATTATATATTTGGGTTACTCCCCATTCTCTTGTTGACATTCAATTAAAGTTTTTCTTATTCTCAAATATTCATAAAAGTCAGGTATTATAATAACATTTTAGGACGATATGATACTGAATATTTTAAACTGTCTCACACATAATTTGTAGTGAAAGTTAGTATTGTATTAACTACTGCACAAAGAGCAAAATTTTTTAAAACTTGTGGCTTAAGTTTTTCTGTGAATAACATCAGTGTTTAATTTTAAAGTATTTTATATATAACTTTAGGGCCTGAGGTAGCCTAGTGTTAGCATGTTGGGCTTGGGACTTGTGCTCAGTTTGATTCCCAATGATGCCACTAAATACCTTCTTGTCTAGGCTGAATATGGGCATGTTAAATCCATAGACTGGAAAGGCTTTCTATGAGGTCAGAGAGAGTGGGAGAAGGTACAATCCCCCAGATGTTACTCCTGGGAGTGTTTGGTCAAAATTGAGGTGGCACTTGGGGTGGTGTTGGTTCACCTATATAGTGCCTCCATTGAAAGCAACTAATGATTCTTGCATATTATGTGCAAATGTCTTAATGGACAAGTGCCCTGCATTGGAAAAAAAATATATATATATATGTTTTAATGTTGTTTTCATACTGTATAATTTTGTGAAATTGGAAAGGAAACTTTGTGTTTCAAATAAAGGTTGCTAATTAAGTTGAGTCATAAAATATAGCAATTTCTCATTAACATTTAGGAGCTATGACTATTTTTAATGAAACATCCTACAATAGAAAATATTTTATTTGCATTATTGCATTTATTTTTGCAATTTGACTGTGGTAGGAAAACTACTTAATGATTTCTTATTTTAAATATTTTAATATAATATAAGTAAATATCTCTTTCATATATCACATTGCAATTATGAATCTATTACCAGAGCATAGGTTGTTAATGTATTAGATGTGCAGTAAATCTAGGAGTTGTATGTATTCCCTATTATTGACAGAGATTAATGAGTTTTTTAAAAATAATTTTTAAGTCAAAAATGATATCTTATCAAACTCTGAAAACTGATGCAAAATATAAAAATTGTCTTATCCCATTTAACTTTTTTCAATATTAGGGACATTCTTTTTTTGTACTTTATTTACTTTATATTGTTTTAAAATTCTATTGCATATTAGAAAAGGTTAAAAAAAAATCTGGTAAAAAATTGCTATGTGTGTGAACAATGTTTCTTCATGCTCTTAGTTTAATTATAAATATTAGGAGTAGTTCTGGCAATTTCAAGCAATATAATATTGATTTATAACATACATTTTGAATTTTTTTTTAAACTCTATTGTGACTTACTGCATAAAGTATAATCTTCTACTCAATCCATGCTGAGAGAATTTCATTAAAACTACTCCCAAAGCCAAGATGACAATGGTTTTAAGTTAGCCTTTTTTTATATAAATATTAAAATAGTATTGTAAATTCACTGTAAAAACATTTATTTGTTGGGTATTTTGAAATTTTACTGTCATGCATGTTTAAAAGATGCAGCCCTTCCAGAAAGGTATTTTTTGGCAGGCATATAATTTGTCAGATCAATGGCTTCCTACACAACTCTTAGAAAAGGTATCATATGGTATAAAAAATTTGATGCTGAATTTTATTTTGCAGATTAGCGGTGGCAAATGCATGGATGGTTTGCAGAAATGCTAGCTAGCCCCTCCCCCCCTAAAAAAATATCAAGCCTTTCAGGAAAATTTTGTTTCAGAGCTTATAATTATACAAAATATTTACCGAAAACTCAAAAAAATCTTTTCAGTGTACAACTTCTACAAAGAACCTGTGTTGAGTGTATGGTGAACATCAACTGCTACTAGGACATGAAGTTAGGATGGAAAGAATCTAAAATGGCTTACACTTTCTGTAAACCAGTGCCCTTCCTGCAAATATGGTTGAATTGTTTTAATTTTAAAAAAATCAAATAGAGTGATACGTTTGGTCGAGATGGACTGTATGACGAAAGGTCGAATAAATTTACAAATTTCCATTAATAAAGATTTAATGTCAACCATCGATATGGCTCATTTGTTTAGGCATGCTTCCAAATGAAGCTTCCTACCTGAACGAGAGATGAAATTCAACTACGTTTTTACAAGCTTGTTGCGGCCAAATCATAGGCACCAAGGAACAATGGTTACAGTTCATATTAGCATTTAACCAGGCGCAAACAACATTATTAAATTAAATGTGAGAATACTTTATTACAAATCAATTTAATTAACTAACAGTAGCAATAATATGAGATTTATTTATTTTTAGCTGCATGAACCCATCATATATATGAATGATATGAACTCCGATAACATTGCTGTCATTCATATATGAATTATATGGCATGCAGTATGCATTGAGTATGAGATAAATGTTAATAGGGCATTAAAAGAAGAAATTAAAAATGTTAATTCTACATAAATTTGATGTACCAAATTATATGTTCATTATTATTTCATTTCTAGTAGTTACATATCTTTTGTTTCATGAATTTATTTTTTATGTTAACTTTCATATGTATTAATTTTATGTACTGTACTGGTTATTCTGCCTAATGAAATTACTGGTAATATTTAGGTATCATCCTATCTGAATACTTTTAGATAGGGTGAACTTTATCGAAACTTACATATGTATTAATTTTATGTACTGTACTGATTATTCCGCATAATGAAATTGCTGGTAATATTTAGGTATCACCCTATCTGAATACTTTCGTGATATGGGTTATAATGTATCCATGATGGCTGATTCTACTTCACGTTGGGCTGAAGCTTTAAGAGAAATTTCAGGCCGTTTGGCTGAAATGCCTGCAGGTAATATCCTTGATGTGGTAAAAATTAATTTTAGTATTGTAACTTTTTATTTGAAAGTAATTTTGCTATGAATATTTAATATTTTGAAAGTTGTAAAATAAAAATAAGAAATCATAATGTATAGCTGATCTTATTTATTATGACTTACAATAAGTGTAATTTTATTTTTGAATAACTTCAGAGTAATTTGAAGGAATTAATTTAGCACTCTTTAATGTGCATTCTTAATAATGCATCAGTATTATTTTAATAATGATGTTACAGGTTTATTAATAGATACAATTAAGTGAGTATTAGAGTTCATTCTGACCAGTCAAAAGTGTATCTAAATTGATATCCATCTGATTTAATTTTTTTGTGCAAATTTGTTCTATTTTCTTACTAGAAGACATTAACAACCATTTCCCCCCCCCCAAAATTTGAAGTATCAATTAAGAAACATTAATTTTAGTAGTTTTTTCTTGGTTTTGTTATTTATGGTCTGCAAAACATGTATTATAATTTAATTGTACTTACCAATACTGATTATTTTGTCCATGTTAACCTTTAGCCTACAGGGCCCATTTTTCCTTTTCCCTCTTTAGAAGGGGAAATTTCATACCCCCTTTGTAAGAACGCAAATTAAGGTGGTTAAATGGTATATACATATATATATTCATTCTTGGGCCTGTATTCTTGGGATACATGCTATCCCACCCTGTAAGGAAAAGGTTTAAAATTAGATAATAGAACAAAAACAGAAACTGTTATTTAAGAAAAAGAAATTTCTCTTTTTTTTCTAAAATTCTAAATCACATATTTGTACCTTAGAACTTAATCATTTAACTGATTCATTATTTTAAATGTTAGTGTAAAAAAAAAATATTTTTTTTAGGATTGTAAGATGATCTTAAACCAAAATCACTTTGAAAGTTTAAATAATCTTAAAAAATAAAGTAGTTTTGTACAAATTTACACTTAAGTAAATTTCACTTAAAGTTGGCTTTTGCATGCACTTTTGTTAGCAGAGAATTATGTTTTATGTAAATCTTATTTGACTCTTGTCATTTGTTTTCATTTATAATGAATAAAAAAGTTATATTCTCCATATAAGTTAAAAAAAAAACATTTAAAAAAACATGCATTTCTTCTCAAGTTGTGGGTTACCAAAATTTGCTCTAAGATAGCCATCACAGGTAAATAACTTAATCAGTCAATAAGTAAAAATTTGGTGAAGTTTAAGAAAAAGTAGATTTTTTTTTCATCATGGCTAACCTCTATGTTTTAAAACATTTATGCAGAACAAATTATTTGATAAGTGTAACGTATTATTTAAATATATAGATTCTGGCTATCCTGCTTACCTTGGTGCTCGATTAGCTTCCTTTTATGAAAGAGCTGGAAGAGTTAAATGTCTTGGAAATCCAGAAAGGGAAGGAAGTGTAACAATTGTAGGAGCGTAAGTAAAATATTTTCTAACACACAAAGTGAACTTAATATCTTAGATCTAATTTTTTTCCCCCTCCACTAGTGTTCAGTGAGTCTAAGGTGTCATGATAGAATAGTAGTCTTTAACCTATATAGCTTCTGAAAAAATTATTCATATGAAATTTTATATGTAGTGTGTATTAGTATATAGACCAATCCTTTAAGAATTTGTGATTCAACAATTTGTTAGTTTATACTTTCAACAGTAGAAATTTCAAACAGTGGGAAACAGAATAAATTTCAAACTGGTAGGAGAGAGTAGTACACAGTGAGACAAATTTTTAAAAAACATTAATTAAGAGCTAAATACAATCGACTGAAGAAATTTAGCTATTGGATGTTTAAATCTGTTTTATTGGCAAAATCTTTCACACAAAATTTATTAATACATATAAATAGATACCAGAAATAATTAACGTTAAAATAATATTAGCATTCGTCTCACTGTGTACCATACCTGGTACACAGTGAGGCATTGCTAATTTATTTATTTAAAAAATATATTGTCACAATACTAAACACAAACAATGCTTCATTTTACACAAGTTTTCATGAAGAAATCAATTGTTAATCTTGGAAAAGTCATCGAACATTTATAAGGTCAAGCAACACTTCAAAACGGACGTATCCTGACAATTTTTTTGTTTTCATGGGCATTGGCTGAGGGAGAACCATGACAATATCTAGTTTATTTACAGAGGCCACATCTGGAATGTTTGTCATCCCAAAGGCATTATATTTATCCCTTTTGCGTAGATAAGTGACTTCAAAATCACTATCCTCGTCTATCTCTGACAAAATTTTCCCAATATAGAACAGATCATTTGGGAAGCGCACAAGAACATGAACATCAGGCACTACTTCGGGAAACTAAAAATTTTCTTCATTCTCTTCATAACTTCAAGAGTCATCCAGCACCATTTCAGTTTCTTCATCAGAAGAACTATCAACATCTTTAATACTACGGCGTGTTGGTTTTTTCCGAAGCAAGCTTTTGGAAAACTTATTTTCCCTCTTAATCTGGAGCTGTCTCTTCTTTTCAACTTTCTCAGCTCTGGTTTCCTTATGCTGAGACTGTTACTTCGATGTAGAAAATCCCTCAAAAATTCTATACCTGCAGACTTTGAAGCCTCCCAGGACCCTGGACATTTTATGTTATTCTTTTTTGTCATTTCATAGGCAAGTTTTCGAACAGTAATTGTTGAAAATCCATAGCACATTCTACTGCATGTTTCAATGTATTCTGCGAGATCATATTCTTGTTCCTCTGTAAATATCTGACGTACACTGTGGCTGTATTCGTATATCAACATCTGGATTTTCTTTCTTTTTCTTGGCAAATCAATACAACGTTTGAAAGGAGACATTTTCCTCTTTAGCTGCTTTTCGAATGGAGTACATTTTCTGTAGGACTAATTTCACAGCTGCAGCCATTTGTTCTTCTCCAGTTGTTCCAATTTTCCTTGGCACATTCTTAGGCCGTACCATCATAACTCTGAAAAAAAACATTTAGTACCAGAAAATATTTAAATAACATTATTAATAATAGCCTCGGTTCTGTGTATCTATACAGCAATACAAGCTAAGATGTTATATCACAAGTTACAATGTTAAGATGTGAAATTCATTATATTATGTAATAGCAAAATCTTAGTAATTCAAAATTGAGTTGATAAAAATTGAGAAAATTCGCAATGCTAAATACATTACATTACAGTAACAAATACATTACAGTAACATTTAATGCACATTGCTATTATGGAATAAAATAGTTATGGTACACAGTGAGACATTGTTTCACTCTGTACCAGTGTTCCATGTCTCACTGTGTACCATTTCACTTTGTTAAAAAAAAATGGCTAAATATCCTTGGAATAAAGTGGAGAAATAGTACAGCATATATATAATATTAAATCCAAAGTAATAGATACAATTAAACTGAAGATACATGACATATAACAGAGATAAATAACTTACTTTTAGGTTAAAAAAATCACTTTTGTTTCGTAGCTTCCAACAGAATGAACATCCACGCTTGAAATGCGGGCGGCAATTACTCCAAACAAAACGTCACTGAACAGCTTGATATCTAGCGGCACAAACATAAACTTCATTATAAAAGCTTCTCTGTTTCACTGTGTACTACTCTTCCCTATTTAGTTTCTTTAAAATAAAAGTCTTTATATATTTTTTGTAGTATCTCTGTACATATATACCTACAGGCAGATCCTATTGAATTTATTGACACTGTTACATTCTCTTGTATAATTTTATATTTGAGTAACTGGATTGTTTCCATAAAAGTTAAATTTGTAAACCTTTAACATTGTTTGAAGGAAAGATGGTTATATATATATATATGGTGTGTGTGTGTGTATGTTATATGTGTTATTAGAAAAGGTTTTAAAAAAATCAACAAATAATGATTAATTATCCTGTTAGGATATAATGTACATATACTGTATAAATTAGAAGTGAATTGAATATTTGATTGTTATATCAAAGAATATTTTAAAAACTGATTTGAAAATAGTTATAATAATGTTTCTGACCCATCTGGATTCTTCTTGAAATTGATTATGTGGTATGGATTTATAGGGATTTCTTGTGACATGTCTTGGCAGTGTTGTAAAATTCTGTTGTAAAATTAGTTTGTTATAATGTATTGTTCAAATTAACAAAATGCATTAATAATTTTGTTGTTGAAAAGTATGAAAAAGGAAGAAGTTGAGATAGCATTGAGAGAGACACCTATTAGGTTAAAAGAACAGGTATAAAAAAAAGTTTATTAATTGAATTTCATTAACTTTTCAACTCACTTTTTGGGTTCACCTTAAAAGCATTGTTCAATTGTGGAGAAATGATCTGTTATGCAGTTATTTGTACAGTTTTAAATTTTGCAATTCTTCAACATCTTGAATCCCCAGGGAGTGGGGGAAGTATGTTAAAAATATCTGAAACAAAATTTGAAATTCTTCTTTTATTTATTCCAGTATTTATGATTTTAAGTGTAGGAAGAATTGAGACCAATCAATATCTTATATCATCAGTCAGGTTTCAGAATGCAGATGTAGAGTAGGTCAATAACTTTGTTTTTATTTGATGATACTTGAATGACTGAATATTTGTTGTTCTTTGGTATAAATAAAGTCCTTGCGGGATAAGTTTTTTTTTATATATCTTGTGTTAGGGGTAAAAACAATTGTAAGAGATTAATGCAATGAAACCTTTGAGATTTACCTATTGTGTAATGTATAAAAATTTTAATTATGTTTTATTTCTTATTTTAGTGTCTCTCCACCTGGAGGTGACTTTTCAGATCCTGTCACTTCTGCTACCCTTGGTATTGTCCAAGTGTTTTGGGGTTTAGACAAAAGGTTAGCCCAGAGGAAACACTTTCCATCTATTAACTGGTTGATCTCATACAGCAAATACACAAGAGCTTTAGATGAATTTTATGACAAACATTTCTCAGACTTTGTTGCACTACGAACAAAAGTAAGGAGTTTTAATTTAAACAGCTAAGCATTATTCTTATTTTAATTGTGTTTTGTTTGTATGAGTTTATCTGCATATAATTTCTAGAACTGTCAACTCTTGATGTTTCCTTGCAAGGTGTTAAATAACTTTGGAAATATCAATTTTTTAAGCTTGAAGTTTACACTGCATAGAAATTTGAAGTATATATATTTGAATGTTTCATTGCTTTAAATAAATATTGTTCTTTGTTTTTGAAATATCTTGATTGGATTAACCAATAATTTTTATGTGTATTAGAGTAAGCCAAAAGATATAGCTGATATTTTACTAGTCCCTGTAACAGAGACACTTTTTCTTACTATTTGAGTAAAATTATGTAACAGTGTGATATTTACATCTCACATTGTAAATAGCATGACAAAAACTATCGAGCAGTAAAAGTTGAAAATGTTTCAGCTTCACAAAGTTCTCAAAGCAAGCTTTTATATTGTTGCATTTTAAACACAAAAAAGAGAGGTGGGAAAATGTTAAGTCACTTATTTAAAATGCATTTTTTCAATTTGCACATCTGGAACTTTTAAAAGCCTATCCCATTTTTCTGATATCACACTTACTTTACATTTCTATAGAAGTTTAACGTATTCTTAGTTATATTAAATGGAAACAAAAATATATGTATAGAAATAATATTCAAGTATAGAAACATTATGAAATGAGATTATAATTATAAATTTTTTTATGCATTCTTGTCTAAACTTATTGCAGTGCTACTGTAGTTAAACAAGTTTACCATAATGATGATTTTATTTTATGTGCTGGGCTACTCATTGCATGATGAATTATACTGAGTATTAACTTCGAAACAATAATGACGTATATGTAGAATTTTTTCACGCGTTATTGGAATATTTTACAAGTACTGCTTTTTAAAAGTAAGAGGAAAAAAAATTTAAGCCATTGTGGAAAGTGTTAATTTTCATTTGTCATATTTCTAAAGTTATCTTAAAACATTTGAGTTCAGTTTTAACATTTTACCCCCCCCCCCCCCCCCAAAAAAAAAAAAAAAAAAAATGCATTCGAAGACTCCCGCTTTACCTCCGACCATAAGATGTTATGATCGTAGTATGTTTCTTCTATTGGGCACTTTGCTTTCCATGTTGAACAGCAGGCATGCAAGCTTAAGGCCATCTGCACATGGAGCAACTAAAAAAAAACCTGATAACTGACTGCAATCACAAACCAATCCGTGATGAGTCGGCAGAAGTCACGTGACTTTCGTGTACGCCATTTGGCAGCTTGCCAAAAGAGCGGCTGTAACATAGATTGTGTAATAACACGCACCGCAAGAGAAACTGGTGACTAAAGTTGCTAGTGACTCGGCACGTTGAGTTGCCTGCAACTGATTACAAACGCGTTGCTGACGGGTTTGTAACCAGTTGCGCTGTGTGCGTGGCTCCATTCAATTACATAGGTTACGACTCATCAGGGACTGGTTTGTGATTGGAGTCAGTTATCAGTTTCTTTTGAGTTGCTCCGTGTGCAGATGGCCTAACTCCTCCGCAAAACAGCAACAAGATGTAGATGGCTGGGGCAGGCTTCCATCGGAAGGGAAGGATCGATGCTTGCACAGTGCAAGGGACTTTGATAATGACAGCTCTATCAGCCAGGCACGCAGGACAATGTCCGAGCGAGCTGATAACAAGGGGTAGTTTGGGGGGGGGAGTGCATAAGTGAACCCACAATGGGGAGAGAGAGACTTGGTAAAAGAAGGGGAAAAAAATTGTTTTCAACCATACGGCTGTAAACAAAACTGACAAATTCTCAACAAAGAACCCCAACAACAGTTCTCCTTCTCTTTTAAAAATCAACAGTGTCAAAAGTTGTTCAAATTCAATTATCACAGTTATATTATTTTGGAGGGGTTTTATTTGCTGTGTCCTGAGTACAGTTCCTGTAAATTTTTACCTCACTGAAAAATGATCATTTTGAATAGACTTATAAAATTTGTGGTTATTCTGAGTGTCTTTTGGAGAGTTCATGAATATAAAGGAGAATGAAAGTGTTTTAAGCTTTGAGGTAGCTGGTCTTCTGTTAAATAATGCTGAGACAGCTGTATTATTTAACAGAAGGTAACTGTTAGTTATACAGATTATTATCATATTTTAGTGCTGATTGTCCAAAAAAGAAAAAAAAAAAGATTTTGATAATGAATGAAATGCTTAATAAATGGTTGGTAAAAATAATTTTCTTATTTAATTTTTTAAATTTTTTTATTTTAAACAGTGCCAGCAGATTCTCCAAGAAGAAGAAGACTTAGCTGAAATTGTACAGCTTGTAGGAAAGGTAAGTTTAAGCGTGCTTGTTAGGTTTTAATTCTTGTTGGTACATATACTTCTTTAATTGTTGGAAATAGCTTTATAACTTCTTTCTTGTATCACGAATGTCCTAAATTTAAGGGAAAACTTGATGAATTACAGCACAAATTTGAGAAAGGGAATTTTGTTTCACTGAGCGAAATGCATTGACATTTTGCCTTTAAATTTACATTAATTTCAGTGAATTTACTTTTTCAGCTATAGATTATTTGAAATAGTTATTTTTGTATTTTCAGTATTTAGTTTGTTATGAATGTGATAAAAATTTTCTACTCAATTTTAAAATGTAAATATTTGCTTATGTTAGGTAACAATTTAGTTTTTATTTAAGGGATTTTTGATTTTGTGATTTGTTTGATTTACACATGTGTGAGTATTTTATGAATGTGTCTTTGCAAAAAATTCATTAACTGGGCAATTGTCTATAAAGCAGTTTATGAAAAATAAAAATTTAATAAATTACAAAAGTAAAAATACATATTTTTAAAAAAATTTTATTTTTATCTTGTGCTGTTGGTATTATGTTTTATGGATGTAAATTTAGTTTGTTTTAGAATGGTTTTGAGATGTCTTCAACAGACATGAAAACCATGCGATGATGCCTGTACATGTGAACACCAGAGCTAGAAGCTTCATGGTTATGAACAAAATACTGATTCTTCATGTACTTAAATATTATGGTCAGATGTGTCATTTACACAAGGACAGGGCTTTTATGCAGTTTAAGTTAGGTTCATTTAGTAGGGGTTTTTGACTTGTAATGAAATTAGCAAAGTTTTTTCCCCTGTTTTTATTTTTAAGTAAAACATAAAATGTTGGGGATTATTTTCAAAGATTTTTAGACTTTTTTTTTAAACTTTGAAATGAGTGAGTTTTTAATTATGTTAGTTAGTTAGTATGGTATATTATAATATACTAGTTGATACCCGTCAAAACATGATGAATAGATAGTAAATAAATGTACTAATACATAAATTATACTAAACACATCATTGCCAAATGTTGAAAATCATAATAATGAGCAGAAACAAATTAATGTGTTTAAGCGGCCTCGTACTTAGCGAGTATCTAAAGCCAGATTTAAAATTGTCACTGAGCATGCGCGGAAAGCAATTTTTTTTAAATTGTAAATTATCGCTAACTAAACAGCGCTTAAACAATTTCCATCAGGTTTAATCTTATATTTTACAAACATAATTATCATAAAAATAAAAGTGGCAGAGAGATATCTAAAGAGACGTGTTTATCATTAAAACATGTCACTGAGCATGTGCAGAAACTGAGTTTCTAGAGCCAGATTCAAACATGTCACTGAGCATGCGCAGAAATCAATTTTTAATTGTAAATTTTTGCTCATTAATAGACTTAGAAACTTAAATATATAGATAGTATTTAACCATGTTTTGTACTTATTTTCTTGCAGGCATCGTTGGCTGAAACTGACAAAATCACATTAGAAGTTGCAAAGTTACTTAAGGATGATTTCTTACAACAAAATGGATACACACCCTATGACAAATTCTGTCCATTTTACAAAACAGTGGGTATGATGAAGAACATGATTGCATTTTATGATCTTGCACTCAATGCTGTCCAATCCACTGCACAAAGTGAGAATAGGATAACATGGACTGTTATCAGGGAAGCTATGGATTCAATTCTGTATCAGCTGAGCTCTATGAAGTTTATGGTGAGTATGACTTTACACTGGAGTAATTTTTATTTAGTTTTAAGCACAAGCCATTATATTTGTACCAATTTGATTAGTTTTGTTTTCTGTTGTAAATAGTTAATATAAGATAGTTGTAAATAGTTAATATAAGATTTAGTAATATAAGAAATTACTTGCTATGGAATTATTTTTGTATACTTGTTTATAGCATTCTTGGGATCATTACTTTTGGTACTCTAGGGATCATAATTTTTATAGATATATACTTTTTAGACATGTCTCCATATGCTTAAACAATTTCAACGTACCTTGTCGCTTATTTATGATTTTGTTTGCTTAAATTTTCATTTTGTGTCCTGATTTTCTCTTATCTAGGCTATAATGCTATTTTTTTTCTCACTTGAGAATTTTTTTTGGGGGCTAAAATACTTTGCATTTGATCAATTTTTAAAAATTTGTTGTAATAAAATACAAAATTCAAGAGAATCCTAATGTAGCTTTATTCAGCTGAGTAGCTGATTATTGCTGTGTTGTTTTGTAGAATTCTAGAGTTATTTCTGGAATTTTTAAATTCTTGGGTAGAGAATTCTTAGTAGATTTAAGTTCTTCAGCCTTTTTTAAAAATGATATCCATTTTAAAGAAATGCGAAGCTTTGTTTCTTTACTTACATTCTGTATGAATATCCTCTCACTAAGGTAATGATAGTAAGTGAAGTAAAAATGACCTTTTATCTAACCTAGCTTATGTCATTACCTCAGCTTGATTTGCCATGCTAGAACATGACACACAACCCCTATAATGGCATTATTCAATGACTTGCCAAATTTTTTTACATGATGTATTATGAAAAAAAAAAGTAGAGGGTCGGAGATTGACCTGGTGCATGGCTTATGGGAATGGAGATTGATTCATGAATGGTAATCCATGTTCGGGAAGGAGGAGGAAGAAATGGCGACCATCAAAAAGTAATTCTGTGAAAATGGCAAAGTTGTTGTTGAATTAGTTTGACTTATTCGTTTTGGATAGAAATTTCAGTGTAAAGCTTGTATTAGATATTTTCATGACATGTTATATTTATATACTAGCTGAAAACCTGTACTTCACTATGGAGTACATTCAAATTAAATACAATGGTCAATGTATGCAATTAATGCCAAAAATATGTATAAATATATTTATAATAAATACAATGATCAATGTGTGCAATTGATGTAAAAAAAAACCAAAAAATATATTTATAAAAAAATCGTAACGGATATTTTTATAGACAAAATAATGTAGAAGAAAATATTCAAATTAAATCTAATAGAACATACTAAATAATATAGTACAGTTTGAGGAACATTTCTTTTACTGTATGTTGATAATTTTTTGAATAATGTCCAATCATTTGCCGCATTAGCAAGAAAAAAATTCTTTTTTTGTATATTTCATTGTTATGCATGTGACACAAAACTAAAAGAAAAGAAACTATGTGATCAGCATTTAATTAATTAAATTCTAAAAATTAATCTTTAAAAATTCACGAAAAATCAGAAAATGGAGGTAAAGATTCGGAAAAGATTTCATTTTAAAGGAATTTTTTATGATCTTTCTTGTGATATAAATTTTATAACTCTCGGATTATTATTTTAAATGCAAACTTTAAAGAATATTACGAAAACAGCTGAAAAAATTAATTTAAAAAAATCTAAGAAGAATTTTTCAAAAATCTCTCTTAGTACACCCCTACACTATAAGAATTGCCATGCAAAATTTCAGCCCTTTATGTCCAGCAGTTTGGTCTGTGCATTGTCTGTCAGTCAGTCAGTTACGGAACTGTTTTATATACAGTGGAATCTCGATCGATTGTTTTCGGATCCATCGTTTTTCCTAATGTGTCGTTCATTTTATCCAGTCCCAACGATCATATTGCTTTGTTATGTTTCCGCATCTATCGTTTTCCCGCATTTATCGTTCATTTCAATCGGTCCCTTGAAAAACAATAGATCGATATTCCACTGTATATAGATAGAGAGGCATATAAAAAAAAAGTTAAATAATATTTGTCAATACCCTCTTTTTGGACTCTCAGAATTGATTTTTAAGGGAGAGAGACATAATTGAGAGACTTGTTATCTAATTGTATTTGCGTTTTTTTTTTTTTGTAAGAAGGAAGTCATCAAAATTAGATCCCAGCTCAAGTAGGGCTTGTGTAAAACTCAAAAAGGTTAGCAAACCAAGATAGTGGTACACAAACTTGTGCTGATTGTTGAATCAAGACTGTGGTTCAATTTCTTCTGGATAATCTGTTTTTTGCCCCTTTGTATTAAAGCTTGAAATTCTGTTTTAGGATCCTGTAGCGAAAGGTGAGGCTGAAATCAAGCGAACGTTTGATGAACTTCACGAATCTATGCAGCAAGCATTCCGTAACTTAGAAGATTGAGATTCACAGGACTCATCAGTGTTTAGTTAGAGATATACTAGTCAAGATATTTTGAAGTGCATTCCAGTACTGGATAAAAAGCAGTTTTTCTGCATACGGGGGAACTTTATTTTTTTTTCTTAAACGGACCACTGCCTTCTCTGATTGTCATGTCTTAGTAGAATATTAAAATTTTGATTCTGTATTGTGCAATGGCTAAGTATTGTGTAAGTACAAATCAACCTTTTCAGTTTTCCTGTTGCTTCTGGAACAGGTGTTATTTTGCATTGGTGCACAGGTTTATTTTAAGCTCAATTTTTTTTTATTTATGTGGAAATTTTTTCATTGTGAATACTTATTATTCATTTCAGAATGATATGATACAAACAGAAATACAAACATATATATATATAAATATATACATTAGGTGTTGATATTTTAATTGATAAAAATACAGAATATTGTTGCTTTATAAATAAATGTTATGAATAAGAAAGAACTTACTTAAGGGATGTGTCAGCCAGGCAGCATGGATTGTATATTTTTGACCTCGTTCATAAATAAAGTCATCAAAGTATTAAGTTCCTTCAAAAACCTTGCAACAAATGAAGAGATCTGGAATAATATTGATATTTGTTTAAATGTGTATTTGTTGATCTATACTGTTATAGAGAACAATTTTTCCTATTTTTTATGTCTTTTTTATGATAAATACTTGTTATCTAATTTTTACTGAAAATGTATATTTTAATGATTCATTGGTTGTTTCTGTCTATAGATTAGAATATATTAAATAGTGTTATGGTTAACTCTGTCAAAACCATCATTTAATTTTGTTGTGAAAATTTCATTTTTTTTTTTTAAAGTATCCAATCAGGGATCTTTTTCTTAAAAAAAAAAAATGTTATTGAGAAAATTTTTTTATGGCCATTACATATTTGTTAGAAATTATAGTGAACTGTTTTTTGTTCACCAAAGTTTTATATATATATATATTTTTCTGTGATTCTGTACTGTCAGAGGTCCTAGGAAGTAAAAGAATAATACTTTAGCTTAAATGAATATTAGAATAAGGATATTTGATTGGTTCCCACAGAATGTAACTGGAGAAAAATAAAATTGCAAGTGGAATGTGAACTATCACAGATTATTAAGGAAGGAAAAGATTTCTTAGGGATGTGGAGAAAAGTGATTTAGCCTGTGTGTATTGCTATGTTCTTTTTTTGTCTTCTTCTATTTTAAAAAAAATATGTTCCAGTGAATATTCAGTGCAGTCATTTTGCCCTCTTTTGATTCCCTTCTAAATAATGAAAATGAAATTAATCTATTAACAGCATCTGCATAAGTTGATTCTAATCCTGAATGCATCCCTTTAATATTTTTAGTTTTTCTTTTTGTGAAATCAAAGTGTTGTTACAAATTTTCCTGTCAAGTCTTAAGTGACAATGTTTTCTACAGAAGAATAATAGATTAATTTTAGTTTATTGGTTGAGATTCTTTATATATTTTTTTGTAACTGTAGTTCTCTTTTATTTAGTGTTTTAATGGAAATATCACAAATTATTGAACGATTGTTTGAAAGATGTATATTTATAAATTATTTATATTTATTTAAATCATAATCCCCCCCCAATAAAACTGTTAAAAAATAAACCAAGAGTTTCATTGAAGGAAAGCTGGTTGGGAACCTAAAAATGTATTATTCTGTGATAACTTGTAAGCAACATATATGATTTTTTTGTGAATATCAAACTTCTAAGTTGCTGCAAAAGACCACTTATTGTATACAAGAATATTTATTTAAAATGATTATACCACTTATATTTCTGTGCCCAGAAATTTGTGATATCGATGCTTTTCATACCATCACATCAGGTTTTGGAAAATAAATTTTCCTTTTTCTTCGATAACTTAAATATTTTTTTATTACATATGTGTTGGTATACTCCAGAGTACTTAACACACAATAGTTTCAATGTATAGTTTGTTATTGTTTATCTAAAAAAAGAAAATCCCTCTTCCATTCCTCTCCTGCTGTTTCTGGATGGCACTGTGCCATTTGTCTGGCAGTTGACACGATAAAAAATGTTTTTATGATCTTATTGCATATTATTTTTGATCATCTCATGAGTGTTTAACTGTTGGTAATTTGTAAAATTTTCCTGTTGTTGAATAGCAAAGAAGTGTGGTATATGCAGTGTATCTGCATTGTGTAATCTAAAAAGTGGAAAAAAATAAATAAAAGTGCATTATGAAGATAATTTTCGTGCGTCATTATTTAGTTTTGCATTGTTCAGTTTTATGTCAAATGTACCTCAGACTTAAAATTTTAAAAAAATTCCGTACTCAGACCTGCCAACTTTCCGGATTTACCCCGGCAATGCCGGATTTTTAATGCATCTTCCGGGTTTCCGGAATGGATACTATTATTACCGGATTCCGAAACGTAAAAAAAAAATAATGCTGGTTTTAACAATCCCTCACAGTAATGCAGGGTATGAGAAGATTTGTAGTTACATAACAAAAGTATCTACTCAGTTCAGGTCATCTATGTCAGTGGTGCACAATGTGTGGGTCGCTACCCATAGAGGGGTCGCGGATAGTTTGGAATAAATTTATCATTTTCAAATATTAAATTATGCATGTAAAATTTTCCATAATTACAAACTTTTAACTTCTATTTTGTTAAAAATATGACGTATTGTTTCTAAATGTTCAACCCTTTCCTCCTAAATAATCTAATCTAAAGCTGAACTTAAACATTTAATTACAAATTTGAAGTATTTTAGTTTTAATATGAATAAACGGAGTTCATCATTTTTAATGTTTTGGTATAAAGTTTATAATTTTGATATCAAGCTGTTTTATAATTTAATTTTTTAAATGCATATTAATATTTAAATCTGAAGTTTTAGCCACATGAGATACGCCGAAAACAAGTGCAGAAGGCAAGCGAGACTTTTTTATTGCTATGCAATGTTAAAATTTTTACCCCCAGATATACAATTCATTGATTTTTAAAAAAGTTTGTTAATATTTGTTTATTCCTTTTTTCAGTTTTTTTTTGTTAACATTTTCATAACTGAAACAAAAATTGCTACTTTCTAAATATTTTCATTGGGGGTCGAGTGATTTCTTATTTAAAGAAAGGGGGTCGCGGTCTAATGAAGTTTACGCACCACTGATCTATGTCAAGGGAAACCTTAGAAAATTTGCTAATATGCAAATCAAACCCAAAAGGACACTATTATTAAGAACAATTTGACAAGGAATTTTTTAAAAGAGCAAAATCAGCTACAGTAAATGCTACAAAAATTCCAAGATTTTCTGCATTTTATTAACACACATTATAAAGAAATAGAAGTACTGAAAATATAGACTGCTGGGGTCCCTGCTAGTGTAAATATGATGTACATTAAAATGTATGATTACAAATTTCAAATATATAACTTTTGTTTAATATTATAATTTCAAGATGAGCTGAACAGTAAAGAAATATTTTGAATTATGTAATATTATTAAAGAGATCCTTATAAACTAAGTATGCATTATAATTCTTTTATTATAATTTTTTACTATACTGTTATGTCGTTATGTCGATTATTTTATGCACGGTAGAATATAGCAGGATTTTACTCTTACTGAGGTTGGCAAGTCTGCGTACAGTTTGCTATACTTTTTTCATGATCTAGAGCAGGTTGTACTTAAACTGTGGCCCACCAAGTTTTTATGTGTGGCTCAAAACGCTCGGGCAAGTGCTTTTGTAAACACAATTTTGAAAATGAGTGCTTGAAAGATACAAAACTACAAAAATGTATCACCTGCTGTTCATGATTTCACATCAACTTTTCTTTGTAAATCATCCAATTTCAAAATGGCATATGCGAAGAATGTATGTAGAAATCAGCTTACTAATTCTTACCTTTATGATGTATTGAGAGTAGCATGTAGTGAGTATAAACCTAATTTGTCTAAAATAGTCGAAAGTTTGTCTCAATATAAAAAAAAATCTCATTCGTTTTCAAATAAACATTTGAACACATTTAGGTTGTAAGTTTTATTTTTTACATTATTATATTATCAGGTGGAGTGTACTATGTTATGGCCCACGTAATGTCGGAAGCATATACATGTTGCCCAAGATAACAAAAGGTTGAGTATGACTAATCTAGAGCTACAGATCAATTGACACAGCTCTTCAATTCCCACATTAACTTGAGATCATATTTTGTCACAGTATTTTTTAATGTCAGATTAGCAAATGAATATTTTTGAATGCTGTTCTCTGGATATGAAGGTCATATATGCGTAAATAATATATGCTTGGGGTCATATATGCTTAAATATATTGAACTAATCTGGGATAGAAAAACTAATGAATTAACTGTTAACTAAGCATAATTCAAATTTCAATAGTAAGTTCATCTTTTCCTACACAATAAGCCAAGGGAGACAAAAATATTTGCCTTTCTTGGTGTACAGTTCGTAGGCATTCTCTTACTGTGATCATGAGGAACAATGCTGGATTATAAGTACTTTTAGAGCTTAATTTACTGATTTTTTTCTTAATCCCTCCCTGTTTCACTTGTTTTGGTAATATTCTCTATTATTTAAAGTACAAGTACTTATAAAATTATAAATTTTTCATTATTAAATTTTTACCTATCATAAAATTAATGATGCTTAAAACTAAAAATTACGACAAAAAATAGGTGCACTGTATTTAGAGATCTGCATATAAATGCAGAATTCAAAGTTATGTATCTACGAATCTGATTAGTAAAATACAGTATGAAAAATTCCCTATCTTCAGTCCCCTAGGGGCTTGAAGGTACTCGAGTCAACTGATGTGCTGGGTTTAGTACAATAGCTAAGTGTTTTTCCAAGTTGAGAATTTTGCATTGTCTACCAACTAATACAAAATAATAGATTAAAAAAGGAAAACATTTTCTGTGTAATGATGTGACAGTAGTAGTAAGTTTCTTATTCCATAATTCCTGCTACCTCTGTGACTGATATTAAAAAAGGTATGAGGAAAATTTTCTTTGGTATCCTGTTGATTGGATTTAATGAGATGTAAGTTGTCTCATAAAAGCATATTTCTGTTTGTTTTTCTTGTGCGATTGAACGTAATACTTGGCCTTCTTAGACAGTATCAATACTTAGCATCTCTTCGTTACAAAGGGCTTACTTCTCCACTGTTGTACCTGTGCTATCTTTGCTAATCTATATATATAAAACAGTTCCGTAACTGACTCATTCATTCACTGACTGACTGACTGACTGACTGACTGACATACAACGCACAGACCAAACCGCTGGACCTAAAGGGCTGAAATTTTGCATGGCGATTCTTCTAATAGTGTAGGGGTGCACTAAGAAAGATTTTTCAAAAATTCTTCTTAGATTTTTTTAAATTAAATTTTTAAGCTGTTTTTTAAACTTTTTTTACGTTTGCATTTAAAATAATACATTGAGGGTTATAAAATTTATATCACGAGAAAGATCATAAAAATTCCTTCAAAATGAAATCTTTTTCGAACCTTTAGCTTGATTTTCTGATTTTCGGTGAATTTTTAAAGATTAATTTTTAGAATTTAATTTATTAAATGTTGATCACGTGATTTCTTTTTCTGGTACTTTAAATAAATTTATCGTTACGTGCATAACAACTAAATAGACAAAAATGATATTCTTTTTCTTTCTAATGCAGCAGACGATTGGATATTATCCAACAAAAATAAATATCCCTTACGATTTTTTTATAAATATATATATATATATATATATTTTACATCAATTGTATACATTGATCGTCGCATTTATTATAAATATATATTTATATATATATATTTTGGCATTAATTGCATACATTGACCGTTGTATTTAATTTGAATGTACTCCGTAGCGAAGCGCGGGTTTTCAGCTAGTCTGTATATAAAACAGTTCCGTAACTGACTGACTGACTCACTGACATACAACGCACAGATCAAACCGCTGGACCTAAAGGGCTGAAATTTTGCATGGCGATTCTTCTTATGGTGTAGGGGTGCACTAAGAAATATTTTTGAAAAATTCTTAGATTTTTTAAAATTAAATTTTTAAGCTGTTTTTGTAACTTTTTTTAAGTTTGCATTTAAAATAATAATTTGAGGGTTATAAAATTTATATGAGGAGAAAGATCATAAAAATTCCTTTAAAATGAAATCTTTTTCGAACCTTTACCTCGATTTTTTGATTTTTGGTGAATTTTTACAGATTAATTTTTAGAATTTAATTTATTAAATGTTGATCACGTGATTTCTTTTTCTGGTACTTTAAATAAATTTATCGTCACGTGCATAACAACTAAACAGACAAAAAAATATTCTTTTTCTTTCTAATGCAGCAGACGATTGGATATTATCCAAAAAAAAAATAAATATCTCTTACGATTTTTTTATAAATATATATATATATATATATATATATATATATATATATATATACACTCAAGAGCCAAAACATTATGACCACCCCTACATTTTGCAATGAATTAGCCTGGATGACGTGGAAGGCACGTGATCAGGTGGAAGTGGTATTTAACTGCTGCTGGAGAGTCTGAAGAATCATTCTTTCACTTACTTCTGTGTGTGATGGGAAAGGCTGCGGATCTAAGCGACTTTGATAGAGGGCAGATTGTAATGGCTCGAAGGCTCGGAACAAGTATTTCCGAAACTGCACAACTCGTGGGTTGTTCGCGACCTACAGTTGTTAGTACTTATGCAAAGTGGATGAATGACGGTGAAACCAGCAGTAGACGACATGGTGTTGGACGTCCACACGCTATCAAAGAAAAAGGTCGTCGGAGACTGTCTCGCATGGTGAAGCAAAACCGGAGCCAGACAGTGGCTCAGCTGACATCCCAATACAATGCAGGGCCAAGTAGAATAGTATCGCAGCACACTGTTCAGCGGACACTGTTGGATATGGGGCTACGCAGCAAACGTCCCACTCGTGTGCCTTTGCTGACCAAGCGTCATCGCCAACTGCGCCTGCGCTGGGCCCAGGAACATCGCGACTGGTCCATGGATCAGTGGGAGAGAGTTGCCTGGTCAGATGAATCACGGTTTGTCATTCATCACGCCGATGGCCGTGTCAGGATACGCCGTCTTCCAGGCGAACTGTTGCTCCCTCAATGTACAGTAGGTCATACACAGGCCGGTGGTGGCGGTATTATGCTTTGGGGAGAGTTCTCTTGGGCGTCTCTGGGACCCGTGGTTGTGGTAGAGCAGACCATGAATGCTACAGGGTATCTGAACATCATTGCGGACCAGTTGCACCCTTACATGGCCTCTTTTTTTCCAGCTGGAAATGGAATGTTCCAACAGGACAACGCCCCGTGTCACAAGGCTAAAATTGTGTTGGAGTGGTTCCAGGAACATGATGCTGAATTCCACTTAATGTCCTGGCCGCCTAACTCACCAGATCTCAATCCGATAGAACACATTTGGGATGTCATGGGATGGCAGCTCAGAGTTCAAAGACCACCAATTCGCAATATCTCGGATTTGCGTGACCGTTGCTTAAACATCTGGTACAATCTGTCTCCGGCCATCTACCAAGGACTTGTGGCATCCATGCCAAGGCGGGTTGAAGCTGTGTTGTGCGCCAAAGGTGGGCCAACTCGTTATTGACAGGTGGTCATAATGTTTTGGCTCTTGAGTATATATATGTAACAAGAAAACGCGTCTTCCTAAATTACTTTACTTTAAAACATATTCTATTGTTAATAAAGTACGACCCCTTTTCCAAATTTGCGACCTAAAACTAAAGTAAGTATAATTTATATTAGCCCTGCAGATCATTAAGCAGGCATGTGAAGTATCTGAACTCAATAACATCCCCAGATATGAGTGTTCGAAGTTTATGAGATTCCAAATGTCAGTATAGTGTCAAAATTCTTGAAGAGCCCTCGAATCACTCTGAAATTATGTATTTTTTAACGTCAAAAATCCCCTTTGCAAGAACTTTGTGGGCCACTTAGCCTATGCCCAGTTCAACAGTTCACGGTTTTAACAAGCGCGGTATCTAGCAGTAATGTCCCCGATAAGCTTAAGTGGACACGTGAACTCCACGAATCTGAAGTCGCCCAATTAAAAATTAAGTAGTTTAGGCCCTCTGGCGAAAATATCGCAAAACACCCATTTAATATTGCATGAACGCAAGACTTTCCTTTCTCTTCGTGTCTAACTTTTGTTGCTGTCGGACCTGCGGTCCGCTCCTGTATGTAATCCGCGTCCCGTCCTGGCAAAGGCGCCGGACAAGTCATGTGGCCACTGCAACTAATACCTTCGCGATGCTTCATAAGTAAATAAAGGTGATTTCCTGGATATCGTGCAATCTGTGATTCTCTTCTATGGCTCCATGTGTTTATCTACAAAATTTAGTAAGTGCTTTCCTGGATCAACACTAAGCCCGACTGCATCTCTCCAATTTGTGCGCAGCGATTTACTGTATGATTCACTCCTCGTGCCCGACTGTATCTAAATTTCCCAAATGTGATTATTATCATATATATATATATATATATATATATATATTTATTTATTTATATATATTTTACATCAATTGTATACATTGATCGTCTCATTTATTATAAATATATATATATTTATTTTTTTTAGCATTAATTGCATACATTGACCGTTGTATTTAATTTGAATGTACTCCGTAGCGAAGCGCGGGTTTTCAGCTAGTTGGTCATATGCTAAGCATGCACATGGCTTCTACTATGGTAAGATTTTTCAAATTTGTTTACATTTAAGATACGTGACTGAAAACCAGAGGTTCTGGAAAGTGTTAGTTTGTCATGATATGAGTAATTAATGCTTGTCTAAGTGCAAAATAATTATCACAAACAAATAACTTTTCTGGAAAACGACATAGCATATCAATTTTAAAGTAGGCATAGAAACGTGTTTCATTGAAAATTGTGTACGTTGTGACGTTGTCTCCATTACTCCACGAACTTGTAATTATATAAGTCTGTGTTGCTCGTTCCTACTCCTCAACATGAACTTGTCATCTATCGGCGAAATGTTAAACTGAGCGGTCTCATAAACTCTAGTATAAGAGGCCATAAATTTGGTGTAATATGCGATTCTGACGTTATACAAGTAATAAATACCTGAGTGGTTCGAGGGCTCTCCAGAATTTTGACACTATAGCGACATGTGGAATCCCATAAACTTTGGACCCTTACGACCACTTAAAACGCCGGAGAAAGCTTTTGAATTCGCCGACGTATAAAAGAAGACCCCCCCAATACTCCGAGGAGAGATCTGTTTTTGAGAGACGGAGAGAGTTGTTTTTGAGTGTGAGAGAGACGGAGCTCTCTGGTCCGAGAGGCCTTCTGTAGGCCAGAGTTGGCTGTGAACCCGAGCCGTCCTGACATCTCTAACATGTAAATTCTAACTCGCTGTATATATTTGCTTTTTGTAGTTGTAGTTTGTAAGTGTTTAAAGTGGCGTAGTAAAGTAATTGAAGCGAAATGCTTGTCGTTATTACTACCTACGTCACAGCTGGTGTCAGAAGAGGTGGGATTATTGAGTTAGAGTTAGTTAGAGGTTTTTAGAAGAAGAATACGTCAGTATTTAGATATTGTTATAAGAAGAATACGGCAGTATTTATAGTTTTTAGAAGAAAGTGTACGAGAAATCCGTCTGGAGCAAGAAAATTAGTTGTTGAAGATTGTGATTGTGATAAATTCACGGAAACTTACGCCAGTAGGAAAAATTGTTGAAGATTGTGATTGTGAGAAATTCACGGAAACTTACGCCAGTAAGAAAATTGTTGAAGATTGTGATTGTGAGAAATTCACGGTACGAGATAAGTTGTGTTTCGGGGCCGAAAACAGATATTTTCGCCGTGCTGTGTTGCCAGAAGGAAGGAGAAGGCAAGAAAATTTTTTCTACTCCTGTGGTTCCGAAAAGTGTATCATTCCCGTGCAGCGCTAAGAACGAGTGTTTAGATTTCGCCGCAAGTTTCGTCTGCTGAGGTCGGAGGTCAACGGTACAGCTGATTTTCCCCCGTGTAGTTCGTGTTTCCCCGAGTCGAGAGGAGCGAAAAAAAGGTGGTTGACCTATATTTGCGGGAGAGAAAGAAATTATGTGATTCTGTCTCTGGAAAGGTTTTCGGTGCAGTGAAGTGTTGTGTTAATTGTGGGCCTAAGGGCTGAAGATTATTTTTTGTGTTGTGCCTATGGATTATCATAGATTCAAGCAGCTAAAAAAAAGGGGTGAGTCTATTTCCAAAAATTCTAGAAGTTATTGCTTAAAATTCTGTAGTTAAAATTCTTAAAATATTCAAAAATTTTGAAGACCTATCGGAAATATCTTTGTTGATTTATGAGATTAGAGAGAAATCCAAAAAAAAATATATGTATGTGATGAGATTCAATTGTTTTGTTTAAAGAGTGTATATGATATATTGTTCTCTTTGTAAAATTATTTTTTAATATTATTTTAAAGAAGTTCATTTTATATTGTTAAATACTTTTCTCTAAAGAAATATTTAAGGTCTTAAGATTTTTAATTTTGTGTAAATTTTAATAGTACTGTGATTCTATTGAGTTTTTAACTTACAAGATATTATTATAATTATTATTATTAAGTCGGTAAATTAACGGGTAGCAATGGCGTTTTTGGGCAAAGGAAAAAAAGAGGATCTAGTAAAACTTGTTCAGGAACTGGAGATTCCTCGGGAAGGAAGTGAAACAATACTGGAACTGAAGGTTTTGGTTACAAGCCAAGAAAATTATGATCCCGAATTCGTGGCTGAATTATACCAGAGTATTTTGAAGGCGAATCAGGAAGAGTTAGAAAGACGAGAAGCAGAGAAATCTCGTATACATAATTGGGAAAGGGAGAAGGTCCTACACAAAGAAAAATTGCAATGGGAGGCGGAGTTAAAAGCCAAAGAATTGGAATTAAATTTTGAATTAGAAAAATTAAGAATCGCACAAGGAACTTCTAGTTCCCAGTCCACCGCAGAAAGTATAAATTCGAGACCCACTGATTTAAATTTGAAAAAATTAATTCCCGAATTTAATCCGGATAAAACGGACATTAGTTTATATTTAGTACTTTTTGAGCGACAGGTTAAACGCGCAAAATACCTAAGGAGAATTGGGTTTCGCACCTTGTAGGACTCCTACCGATTGATATAATTAGCGTTATAGCCAGAGAACCAGAAGAGTTCGCAGAAAATTATGATTACATAAAACAGACCCTCTTACTCCGTTACAAATTAAACCCGGAGTCTTTTCGCCAGAAATTTGTAGCCCATCAAAAGAATCCCCTATCAACCTGGAAGGACTTTGCGTTCGAGTTGCGGAACTATTTACGAGAATGGTTAGATGGTTTAGAAGTCGATAATTTTGAATCTCTGAAAGATCTTTTGGTTGCAGATCAAATAAAGAAAAGAGCAAAGATGGAGGTACGCGAACACTTCATAGATAAATGGTCAGATATAAAAACGGAATCGGAAATGGTTGAGTTACTAGATGGGTATGACAGTGTAAGAGAAATGGGCCCAAAATATAAAGATGCGAGGGATAGTAGGGTAGAGAGACCGCGTCCGTTCATACAAGAGAAGCCCCGAGAAAATAAGCCAAAGTTCTATCCCCCTGGTGCGTCAGCAGCACATGGTCCAGTAAACCGAAATAGGGCGTTTGATCGGAGAGTAAATTTAAAGTGCTTCGGTTGTGGCTCCGAAACGCACTTTCGCTCATCCTGCCCACGATTTCAGAAAAAAACAACGTCGGGTTCTGTAAACAATGTACAAGAAAGTGAAAAGCCTGATCTGTTAGAATCCTATACATTCCCAGGTAAGGTGAATGACCAAAAGATTGACATTCTTAGGGACAGCGGTGCATCTCTTGACATTGTTAGTAGAAGATTCATTTGTCCACAAGAATTTACAGGTGAGACAGTTTGGATAAAACAACCGCTGAGTTTAGAGTTAATTTGCTTACCTTTAGCTCGTGTGGAGATAGCGGGAGATTTTGGGAAAATTATTATTAAGGCGGCTGTATGCGGAAATCATTTGGACCAAAATCGGTATTTATTAGGAAATAAAACGGCCGAGATGATACGGGAGAAATATGGGTATGATTTTTTTTCGGTAGAACAGCTAAATGCAGTCCAAACGCGCTCTCATACGAAGAGCTTGCGAAAAGAGGCCGAAACGGTCAAACGAGATACAGAAAACACGGTTGAATTGAGGATAGATAATCGCGAAGAACAGGAAAATAGCATTCCGATAGAAACGGAAGAGCCAATTGTAATTCCAGCATTGGAGGCAGAAGCTCCAGAATTAGACCTCTTAAAAATAGATAAGAAAGGTTTTTTGGAAGCGCAGAAAAAGTGTGAAGAGGTAAAAGAATTAGTTAGCCGAGTAATCGAAACAAGTGCAGGAAAAGAAGATAAAACGTATTCGATTATTGATGGAATTTTAGTTCGGAATCGCGAAGATCGTTTTGGAAATGTTACAAAATTATTAGTAATTCCAAAAGCATTGAGACATCAGGTAAAAACGCTGTGTCATGAAGGCACGTCAGCGCATTTAGGTGGAACTAAATCAAAAGATAAATTGATTAGATATTTTTATTGGCCAAATTGCTATAAAGACATGGACGAGTTCGTGCGTAGTTGTGACCAATGTCAAAGAGCAGGGCGTCCGAACGAGAAGAAAAGGGCTCCATTGAAACTGGTTCCGGTAATTCAGGAGGTTTTTAGCAGAATTAATATTGACACGTGCGGACCCTTACCTTTAACCACCGAGGGACACCGTTACATATTGACTGCAATCTGCATGACATCTAAGTACCCGGAAGCGATTCCGCTAGCAGATATTAGCTCAGTTAAAATAACCGATGTGTTATTAAATATTTTTAGCCGTACAGGATTTCCTCGCGAAGTGCAAAGTGATTTAGGAACTTCTTTCACTTCGGCTCTAACTACAGAGTTTTTTGATAAATTCGGTATTAAGGTACACCATAGCTCTGTACACCATCCGCAAAGTAATCCTGTAGAACGTTTTCATCGAACTGTAAAAAGACTTTTGAGGGCAATATGTCTTGAATCAGGTGCGGACTGGAATAAACATTTACCAGCCATTTTACTAGCTCTCCGTACAGTAGTACATGAAAGTACAGGCTATACACCATCTGAATTAGTATATGGTAAGAACTTACGAACCCCTGAAACGTTGCTAATGGAACGTTGGTTAGATCCGCCCCCTGAAGGTGACTTAGTAACAGAGTACGTTTTTAATTTAATAAATAGGTTGAAAAGATGTCGAGAAATAGCGATAACGCGAATAGAGGAAATGCAAGGGAAAAGAAAAGTCTGGTACGATAAGAATGCAGTGAAACGGGAGTTCAAGGAAGGAGATTTAGTCTTAGTTTTGGCGACGACTCGACCTACTAAGCTTTCACTGAATTGGATAGGTCCTGCAAAGGTTAGGAATAAAATATCGGAAACCAATTATGTAGTAGAAATTCCTGGTAAGAAAAATAGGACTCAAATTTACCATATTAACATGCTAAAACCCTATTACACTAGACCCGAACATGTAAATTTGTTGAGTTATGAAGGCGATCTTGAAGTGAAGGAAGATCATGATTTAGATATCCCGTATTTAGAAAACAATCCTACGAATTTTGATTTTCGAGAATTAGTTAGATTTAGTGAGCTAGAGAAAAATTTGACAGCTGGTCAAATTGACCAATTAAAAGAAGTATTGGATAGGTTTGCTTCGTGTTTTTCAAATGATCCTGGTACCACAAATTTAGTAGAACACGACATTACATTAATCAGCGATAAACCGATAAGATCAAAACCCTATCGCACTTCACAGAGACAAACGGAAATATTAAAATCAGAGATCCAAAAAATGTTACGGTTAAGGATTATCGAAGTAGGTGAGTCAGATTACACCTCACCGTTAATTTTAGTAGAGGCCCCAGGTAAAGACCCTAGACCATGCGTAGATTACCGAAGGCTGAATGAAATCATTAGGACAGAGTATTTCCCCCTTCCAAACATCGAAGAGCGAGTGGAAAAAGTATCATCGGCAAAATACATTACAGTATTGGATTTGGCTAAGGGATATTGGCAGATTCCTTTAAGCGAAAAAGCGCAAAGATATGCTGCGTTCTGTACAACATTCGGAACTTTCAGATGTCTAAAAATGAGTTTCGGTTTAAAGAATGCACCATTTTTCTTTAGTAAACTTATGTCGGATGTATTAAAGGAAATGGAAGATTTTGCCGTCCCCTATTTAGATGACGGTGCTATATTTTCCGACACTTGGGAAGCCCATTTGAAACATATAAGTTTAGTTTTAGAGCGAATAAGAAGGGCGAATTTGAAAATCAAACCCGCTAAGTGTAAATTCGCGCAAAGCCATGTAAAGTATTTGGGTCATATCGTTGGGAATGGAGCGCGTACTCCAGCGGAGGCAAAAATTGAAAGTGTAAAAAGTTTCCCGACGCCGCGAACCAAGACTCAAATCCGTGCGTTTTTAGGATTATCTGGATATTACAGCAGGTATATAAACCATTATTCCGTACTTGCAGCTCCGTTGACAGATGCATTGAAGGGCAGAACTAGAAAAGGTGAAGTTTTTTGGACTGATGCATGCGAAAAAGCGTTCCGCGCATTGAAAAAGAGTCTTACGGATAAGCCGTGTTACATGCCCCAAATTTTAATCGTGAATTTATCGTGCAAACTGATGCTTCGAATTCAGGAATAGGAGTAGTTTTGAGCCAAGAGTCAGAAAACGGAGAAGAACACCCTATTCTATACCTGAGCAAAAAGTTTTCAGACGTTGAAAGACGTTACAGTACCACTGAGCGAGAATGCGCCAGTATAGTGTTTGCAATAAAAAAATTACATTATTATTTGGATGGTCGAAATTTTACAATCATAACCGACCACAATCCTTTACGTTGGTTACGTACAAATGCCAGTTCAAACCCCCGATTAATGCGCTGGGCACTTGCATTACAACCGTATGAATTTGAAGTAAAACATAAATCGGGCAGAAATCACAAGAATGCAGACAGTCTTAGCCGGGTATGGTCCGACCCGAAAGAATTGGGTCAAACCACCGCAAACCCCTCTAGTGTTAGGGAAGAGAATTCGAACTCGATTTCCCCTCCTGTGGAACGTATACTTACGAATGATGTAAGCCTTGAAGAGATAAGAAGGCAATAGTACCTTATGTTTTCTTATGTTATTTTGTTTAGTGAATCATGCAATTGTGTATCTTTTGTCATAGTAAGGAAAAAAACTTTTGCGTTTATTTTGTTCTTGTAGTAGATAACTAAATACTTGTTATGTCGAGATATAACAACATGAATGTTGTATTCAAGGGTTTAGAAAGCATAAAATGTATGAGAATTTTGATTTTGCTGTATAAGAAGTTGTTATGTTATATGCTTAATGTTTAGATAAAAGAATAGATTTAAAGAATGTTATATGTTATACTTACTTGTTAATACTCAGTTATAATTGTATTAGACATGAAATGGAGTTATTGTATTAGACATGAAATTAAGTGTTAGTTGAGGAATATGAGAAATTATGAAAATGTGTGTTTATTATCGTCTGTGAATTGGATTTCTCTCTAGCACTTTTCAGAAGGTCATAACGTTAAAATTGTTAACATTTTAAGACAAAATTATGGCTTTGTATTTATATGCAATAACTCTGAATTTAAATGGAGTGTCTCTAGGATGGAATTTTTCCGAGGAAAAATTCTTATAAAGAGGGGAGGAGTTGTGACGTTGTCTCCATTACTCCACGAACTTGTAATTATATAAGTCTGTGTTGCTCGTTCCTACCCCTCAACATGAACTTGTCATCTATCGGCGAAATGTTAAACTGAGCGGTCTCATAAACTCTAGTATAAGAGGCCATAAATTTGGTGTAATATGCGATTCTGACGTTATACAAGTAATAAATACCTGAGTGGTTCGAGGGCTCTCCAGAATTTTGACACTATAGCGACATGTGGAATCCCATAAACTTTGGACCCTTACGACCACTTAAAACGCCGGAGAAAGCTTTTGAATTCGCCGACGTATAAAAGAAGACCCCCCCAATACTCCGAGGAGAGATCTGTTTTTGAGAGACGGAGAGAGCTGTTTTTGAGTGTGAGAGAGACGGAGCTCTCTGGTCCGAGAGGCCTTCTGTAGGCCAGAGTTGGCTGTGAACCCGAGCCGTCCTGACATCTCTAACATGTAAATTCTAACTCGCTGTATATATTTGCTTTTTGTAGTTGTAGTTTGTAAGTGTTTAAAGTGGCGTAGTAAAGTAATTGAAGCGAAATGCTTGTCGTTATTACTACCTACGTCACAACGTATAACTTTTACAATACGTACGTATAACATTATTTAATTGAATTTAGTTAAATTTTTGTGAGTATATTTTTTGTATTCAGGTGGATGAAATTTAAATGAATTCCTGTATCCGTGCCACATTTACAAAGACTATATTTAAGAATTTTGTTTTGTACCTTAAATGCTTATTCACTTATATGCAAATTGATTTGTGTATAACTTTTGAATTTCAGCATGAATAGCATTTTTCAAAAGTTTTTGTTGACCAGTAAAAAAGTAAGTAAGTGAAAGTTGTATTGCAGTTTAGAAAAAATCATACAAGGAATGCAATGGCATAATAATGAGCATTTGTGCATTTTTGAAATTTATAAATTTAGTTTATCAAAGATCACGTTTCAGAAATCATTGTCAGACATAATTTTTATTTATTTATTTTTTTATTTATTATGAGATACTCTTTTTTTTTTCTCTCTGTGTGCGAGTGTGTGTGTGCATGCATTTACTTGAATTCATTTAATCAAGTATGCTACAGAGATTTTTAGGTTTATCTCAATGACTTTAATTTGTGTGCTGCTGTGATGCAGGGCTGCCCAGAGGGGGGGGGCAAATGGGGCACTTTGCCCCAGGCCCCCAACTGCCGGAGGGGCCCCCAAAATTTTTTTAAAAAATTTATTTATTAGATTTCCTCCGAAAGAAAATTCTGAAACTTGTACCGCACTTCAAAATTCAAATTAATCTCCTGAAAAAAGGGCCCCCCTCCAAAAATGAAAAAAAATTATTCGATTAATCAGATTTTTCTTACTACAAAATAGTCTTCTGAAAAATAGTCTTGCCCCCAACAGAAGTTTGCCCCAGGCCCCGTAAAGTCTCTGGGTGGCCCTGCTAGGATGCAACTGTTTTACTTCCTATTATTTAATTTTTTAAACGTCTTTAACTCGTAGGTCGATAAAGTGAAAGATTTTTTTTTTGTGAAAATTTAAATGATAGCGTATGTAAATATGAAAATATAAATGCAGAAGGTTGTTATGTGTAATCGCTAAAGAAATCACTTGCATTATGTAATGAGGGATCAAATATAGGTGCTTGCAACTTTTACACGTCGTATGAAGTTAATTATGTTTGTAAACATAGGGGGATAATTTTGTAAATTTAAAAGATTTAAAAAATCGTGAATTATGTAAGATAACTCCGCAAACAACCGCATCAATAATAATAATAAAAAATTTAAAGTTTAATTTCTGAGATAAAATGTTTTATTATCAAATACTGCATGTTATCAGATAAGTTAATGTGATTATTTTAGGGCTAAAAGGTTAGTTTCCATTTTTGTTTAACATAACGCAATGTTAGTCATTTTGCGAAATATTTTACTAAAGGGGCAAAAATAATTACCATTTGTTCAGCATAAGGCAAAAGACTTAAAATAGTTTGAGGTGATTATAAATGATATCACAAACAGTGAACTACATAGGCGTAGCGTCGGGGGGGGGGGGGGGGGGAACGTCGCCCCCCAACTGAACTTGAAATAAATTAAAACATTAATAGAAGTTCAGTTAAAATTGGAAAATTGTAGAAAACTCTTAAGAAAGTTGGTTTTTTTCCCGCTTTTTCAAAGTGGGAAACTGAAGATTCCGATTATGTCTTTAGCCTTAACATAGTTTTTAACAATGATATGATAATAACAATGATCCATAACAAAAATTCGATGCTATTTTTTTCTCATATTATTTATATTATATTTATTTTTCTCATTGTATAACTTTTGAATACTACTAAAACATCAATTCTATTGTTATTCAATTAAAAAAAAATCATAATCCATATTTTAAGGGATATTTTAAGGACCGTCCGGCAATCAATGCGCTGAGGAGGGCTCTAACTGAATTCAATTCATGTGTCCCCCCCCCCCCCCCCCCCCTAAAAAAAATAATTAGAAGCAAGCTACGTC
>OU015493.1:15592273-15617273 GCA_907164885.2 Dolomedes plantarius | reverse complement strand
TACTGGAAATTAGGTATCTTTCATACCTATTTTCAATGTTAATGTATTTAAACAAAAAATTCTTTTAATTCCCAAATATTTTTCTAGATTTATTGGGCTAGATTTATTTTCTTTTTACTTAACTAGAGAGATGATACATGTATACAAATCAGAATTAACGTTGCTAATGCGGAGGCACTCGTCTCGAAACATTCGTGCTAAATATCCGCGAGATTCGTCTGTTTCTTACAATGGGGACACTGTATATAAGTGAACCAACACCACCCTCTGGTGCCACCTCAATTTTGACCGAGCACCCACAGGGGCGACATCTGTAGGGCTCGTACCTTCCCCCACCCGCTTAGCCCATGAAAAGACCTCCCGGTCTAAGGATTTAACGTATCCATATCCGGCGTAGACACGACGACATTCAATGGCGGTCGGCGGGATTACTTAGCTCCTTCTGTCGGAAGTCCAACGCGCTACCACTAGGCTGCTTTGGATCCTCAAATCAGAATTATTCGCCTATTATTAGGAGTAAACCTGGCCCACTTTTCATCAAAGTAGTTTCTCCCCTTTTTTTTCAACTTAAAATATTATAATTTAATTAAAGCCTTTGCAGCTTTGGTGCAGTCAGGATTTTTGTCTGGGGATTATCGATACCATAACTACTACAAATAATGAATCTTTTAACGTTTTACTGTAGCTGTATTTAAGAGTTTCATTTTACCGCCAAATTCACCCCCTCCCTCCCCTCGCGGCGATCCTATTAGGAGGATTTTTAAACGTAGGTTTACGTTCCTCTATAACGGTTCTCCGGAAAGAAAACAAATTCAGATTTCGTCGCGAGTTATAATTTTGGCAGCACGCCAAATCCAGTAGCAGTAAACAGTTAAACAGAATAATTACAACATAAAAATAACTTTTTATATACCATGTTTTTAAATTTTCTGTTGAATCATATAAACTTGACAATTCTATGTAATTAATAAATACTTTTTAAAAATTTTTTTTGATGAATTATCCCATCAGGTTGAAAGAAAATGAGGTTAATTGGAAGTTAACTTGCGTTTAACTTTTCGTTCCCGTCCCGGTCGATAGATGGCTGCACCAGTCTACAAAACAAAAATAACTGATAAAGGATTCAATCCTGCTTAAAGATGGTTAAAAGTATTAAAATAATGCATTGTCATCGTGTTCTGAGCTATTCTAAAAGTTTCAAATGTCTAGCTATTCGGGAAGTTAGTTAAAAATCGATTGCAAGATTTGTACTAGACAAACACACACACAAACAAACAAGAAAGCGAGTTAATAAAAACATAGTATAAATACCAAAATGCGTCAGAAAAAAAAGTAAGCAACGATAAGTAATCCTACGTTAATAACCCACGGTAGTGTAGGTAGAAGAGACTACCTGAAATTTTTTTTTTATAATGACTAAATGGCTAAAAATGTGCATAAACTTCGATTTAAAACAAAAATTAAATATTTAAACAAAAGTTCATGTTAATTTCTCAATGCTTCAAAACTGTAAAGGGTAGGATTTTTTTCCCTAGTTTGCTGCGCTAGAAAGTTGATGCATGTTTATAAATATGATTAATTCTTTCAGTTGTTTGCCCATGACTGGGAACTTAGAACCTAACCAACTCTTTCTAATGAAAGTTTATTCCCCTTTTCTCCGTCATGCAAATCCTGATGTGGGCAAAGCCTTAGCAGGACTTCTGTGCAAGGTAAGTGAGCTAAAAGTACATTAACTTTGACTTTAAACAAAATGTGTTTCTATTTTTATATAACTAAACAACAAAGAATAGGGCAGAATAGTTTTTTTTTCCTTTTCTAGATTATTTTTTTTTCCTGTGGGGTAGAATCAATAATTATATTTAGTCATACTTTATATGAGGGAACATTTGTTAATTAAATGGGCATGTTTCTCTTTAGTATTCATATTTAATTATTTTTTCGATAGTTTTGGCGTCATAATTGGAGTTGCATTTGAGGTAAGATAGATATTAAAACATTTTTTCTCCTTAAACTTCCGACGAAGTTAGCCTTCAGTTAAAGTTAGAGACCTATCATACTTCTAACGGGAGGTAAGAACTCATTTTTTAAAAATAATAATCTTCCTTTTAATTTTGGGTTTATGACTATAATATCCTTTAACATTAAACGCATTTCATTACTAAAATTCGTACTCTAAATGTAAAAGTATAGCATGAGCTGACCTCGCAACGCTAATCGATAATGAGATCTTCAATTCCAGTGTTAGGCTATGAGGAATTTTTCTTTAAGGATTCCATTTTTCTTTTAGTATTTTTCAAATCATAGATTATTAGCAAACACATATTTTTTAAATCTATTTTCTGAGCTTGAAAATAAATCTATAAATGCACGGTGTGCATTTTCCGACAATCTTTTTAATTTTAATTATACTACTTTGAAGAAATATTTTAATTTCCTGACGATGGACATCAGTCATTTAATCCCGTGTAAAACGCTAATTTGAGAAAATTTTAAAATTTAAACAAGTACGTGCCTTTTATTTAAACACCCTCCTTCATACGCAATAAGTAGAATTCAAAAATATGTATTTGCTAATCCGCGATTAGAAAAATGCTCAAAGGAAAATTCCTCATAGCTTAGCATGGGATTGAAGTTCTGCGATGTCAACGGATCACCGCTTTAACCGATTAAACACAATATGCATATACTAGTCCTCAGAAGGTGCCTGTGGAAAATAAACTCCTGGAAGATACAAGTTTCCTGAATCTCTCATAATTTATGCGACTGGTTGATTATTAACTTCTCGCTCTTTGTCAAGCGAGAGTAATAGATGCGGTTGTCTCACTGGACAACTTTCAGGTGAAAAAAAATTAAAAAATTGAATGGATATATTTTTTGACAATTGACCTCTAGCTTTTTATCGTTATTGACACCCCTGATATTCGAGAGCTTCCCTCATTCACATTCGCATAAAAGCTAGATTAAAGACCAATTTAGTTATGAAAAATTATTCATAAAAAAAAACCACTAGCACGATTGAATTAATTTACAGAGCTATCGAGTAATTGCTCGTTAATTGCTGTTTTCAGACTAATCCGTCTCCCTGACTTTCGTAATCAGGAGGAAGAATTTATCGAGGATTATCGGGGGAAACAACTTACAGTGCTTTCTTCCATTTTGTTTAAATTTTTCTTTATGAGCAGACTCGCTACAGAAGGTCGTTCGCATTTTATGGAAGCGATTCTTATAGTAAAGTTTTATGTATAAATACCGTATTTTTTTAGGCGATTTGCTTCCATCTGTTAGCCATGGTTTTTGCAATAGCTCAGCTCGAATTTTCCATAAAAGTAAACTTTTTCTTAGTAATGTCATGTCAATTGTACACCATTCCTCTTGGACCATTTTCCGAAGTCCGTTCAGTGTTCTTGGATGCCGTTTTCCTAAGGCTCGTTTTAATAAACCGAAAGCGCAAATGTCCATTGGAGAAGCGAAGGTGATTTTACAGGTATTTCATTAAATGGGATACACTTTATTCCTGTTTCTGATTCTTTCTTTGCTAAATAAGAGACAGTTGATTTAGACGTGTGACTAGAGGCTTTGTCCATATGAAGCTCAAAATGATCAATGTCCTTTCCATATAAGGCTGGAATTTCTTCTTTAAAAATTGGTTCTAAAATATTCTGCTGATAGTAGAGCGAATTAATTTTGGCTTTACTTGAGGCTTTTGTGATTTTTAATCTGCCGTTGTAACAAAATCCTGCAACTATCATGAATCCCTTAGGGAACTTTTCTGTACACTGACAAAGCCATTATGTACGGTCATTCCCGTCAGTTGAGAAATAGAAAATTGATCTTTTTTATTACAGTCACTTAAATGCACTTATGCCTCATCGAGTGTTAACCACAAATTCACTTTTTTCAGCAGCTGGGTGTTTTTCTTAAATTTTCTACAATTTGTTGTTCTTTGAGCAATATGCTTTGGCAAAAAAGCAGATGAACTTTAGGTTTAATATTCTTTTTTAACTTCAAATCTTTATGAATGATTTTACTTAGAGTGGCAGAAGACATTCCTAGTTTCGATGCAATGGATCTTTGAGTCGGCGTATTTTCTTTTAGGATCAGAGTCTTCACTTTCTTGATATTTACCTGAGTTCGAACAGTCGTAGGATGATGTTTCGCGGTCATGTTTTCATTTTTACTTTCAGTTAGACGGTTTTTTTCCTTTCACATATAATATATTAGAAATACCCTTTTTTTGAAAGGCCATAACCGCGATTTTTACACCGCTTTTCTTCGGTTTATTAAAACGAGCCTTAGGAAAGCAGCATCCAAGAACACTGAGCAGACTTTGGAAAACGGTCCAAGAGGAATGGTGTAAAATTGACATGACAGTACTAAGAAAAAGTTTACTTTCATGGAAAATTCGAGCTAGAGCTATTGTCAAGAACCATGGTTATCAGATAGAAGCAAATAGCCGCAAAAAATTCGGCATTTATACATAAAACTTAACTATCAAAATCGTTTCCATAAAGTGCGAACGACCTTCTGTACCTATCACTCCAGAGAAGACACGAATCTGAATAATGGAACCGACTGAATGAGGAACACGTCTTTATAGAGTTCCTAATTTGTCAACCGAGAGGAAGATAATGCCTCCTTGAAGGAGCTAGATTAATCTTCTCGTAGACAGGAATTCCCAACCTTTGGGTCGCCATGATTTTATTTAATTAAAATACTTTTTAGAGAATTTACGCCTTTATTTGGCGGTAAATGAAAATCGCGGTCATTTATTACGTACATTGCACAAAATTTAAACTTTTGTTTTTTATCAGTCTGTGCTGGTACTTTTGTCATGACTTCGCAGTTTCCCCAACGGAATACAACAATTTTATTTAGGTAAGAGTTTTTAAAAAAATATTTTTGTTGTTATATATAATTCTGGATCCATACGGTAGGTGCATTATTTTTCTCGAGGTTTAGTTCCGTTCTGTTCTTGCTTTTGCACTTCTTCGACTGAGGGCTGAATGTTTCTTAATGTTCCCCATTTCTTACAAATTTATTTTTTGCTAAATTAAACATTTAGTTGGAATTAATTTATCGAAAATGCATCTTAGTGTTTTTCTTATGCGTTAAAAGGCCTTTTTAATGAAAATATGCAGGATGGGAATTGGTGAGTGTGTGTGTGTGTGGGGGGGGGGGGGTCGGTATGCGTGCGAACCATTGTACGGGGTCGCACTGATAGGAAACACTGATCTAGATGGTGTTGGCAGAGAGTAGGGAGAGACTGGCGTTACTCTTTTTGCCGTACATTCTGTACTGTTCCTTCTGTTACATCCTGGAAGTGGTGACAAAATCCCATTGAGCATAGATCTGTCACTTTTTACCGCACAGCAAATAAACTATTTTTGGATGACTGCTCGGTATGGGCTTTAACTCTGCACAAGCACAGTTTGGGTCAAAATCTACGTCCCTACCAGCTTAATGAATACCGGAGCACCTCATTCCAACCTCTTATTTTCCTCCCTTTTCCAACCTCTATGTCAAAACCTTATAGCATTTTTATTGACTTGTCCCTAGGTACGATGTTCCTAATGAATACAGATCACCCGAGGCTTACAGAATGCCGGAAAAGTCGGAAGTGGGCGGAATTCCTTTCGACTTATGGTGCTTTGGGATGCTGGCCTTGAACGTTTTCACTTTTCGAAGCAAGATTAAGAGAGTGTTCTACGAGGAGCCCGTTTGCTGGTTTACGGATGTGTATCCCGTTGCAGTCAAAATCCTCCAGGTTTGAAGTTTTGGATTCGTTGCATTCTTCGAATAAAAACCTTATTTTAGCATTACCGTAAGATTGGGTTACTTTGTGACGGATTTTGTTTTTTCCTGTGCCAGCCGATCAGTTTTAGAAGCAGCCAAAAACGAACAATTGCAAAACATTGGTACATCTTTCCTTACGTAGCAATGTATTGCGCTAACCCGGATCTTTAATTACCATTGAGAAATTGAAGTTAAAATGTGACACAAAGTTGTCCTACCAAGGGGGGCTACTTTGTGACATCTGTGTTTTCGCCTTGAAATCCAAGAGGAAAAATTACTTGATACAAAGTTAGACAGTAAAACGCTTATCAGAAGCTTGATACACAATTATATATACCTATTACAAATATTGGATAGCTTTATCTACAGTGGTGGAAATTGATTTATGAAAACATGATTTTTTAACAAAAACATTACACATCACTTGTAGTGTAATGTTTTCATTAAAAAAACATTTTCAATATTCATTAGAAATGAATGAAACTTCATACATTATACATGCTATGTATAACAAATGAGTTACAAAAATAAAATTTCATACATAATAATAAAAAAAAAACATAAGGTCAAAAATTAGATTTTCGTAACATACAAACATGGAAATTGATTTATGAAATATCACATTTCATTCACATTAATAGATAGTAAAGCCGCCTTTCTTCATCAAAGTTGCTTTTATTATAGATGGCATTGATAAAACAAGATTTTGAATGTACTTGTGTTGAATTTGTTTCCAGTTTTAACAGATTGAAGCTTTCAATTCTACAAGTGATGTGTACTGCATCCAATCTGCATAAACCTTTCGAACAAGCTGTCCCCAAACCTTTTTGATGGGGTTCAAATCAGGACTATTAGGTGGATGATCTAAAAGATCAATATTCTGTTCGTCAAACCAATCTTTCATTGCATTTGAATTGTAAATACTTGCATTGTCTTGCATGGAGATGTAATCTAAACTATAATATTGCCATGCAAATGGAAGAAGTGGATTTTCTAAAACTGTGCTGTAATCAAATGAATTCTGGCGACCATTTATAAATACAATTTCACTTCTGTCATCATAAGCAATCGCTGACCAAATCATCAAACTTCAGCCACTAAATTTCTGCCGAATGTAGATTTTGGTTCTTTTCGGAGATCCCCCCAGTAATACTTCAAACCATCGGGGCCATCCAAATAAAATTTCTTTTCATCGGAGAAAATGACCTTCTTCCAATGTCGCCCATTGTCATGTACTTCTCGCAATACTGAAAACGCATCTGCTTGTGACTCAGAAGTATCTTTCCAGATTTCATTTTTGACCATCTCAAGCTCCATGAAGAATGTAAAATTTACCTAACTCTTCTAGAAGTAACAGGAAGGGACAGATCGGCACAAATCTGCTTTGAACTGTGGCCGGTTTTTGATAGAAGGTGAAGAATCCCCCTTTTCTCCATCTTAGTTAAACGTGGATTACCTTTTTTGTTAATATTTTTGCCATAATTTGCTGAATCTTTTCTATAGTTATATATTACACCAACTGATCTTTTAATTAATTTACTAATTTCCGGAACAGATTTTTCACATTCTAGACATGCATCGATTTTGGCTCTTTCGTCCTCAGACAACATCTTTCGTTTACCCATCGTGAAAAGTATGACTGAAACGTATTGCTTCCAATATATAACGCTTTTTATGTCTACTGCGCATGTCATGTTACTTGGTTTTATGCAAATTTTGTCTCATTACTTCAGAATAGCCAATGAAATGTGATATTTCATAAATCAATTTCCATGTTTGTATGCTACGAAAGTCTAATTTTTGACCTTATGTTTTTGTTTATTATTATGCATGAAATTTCATTTTTGTAAATCATTCGTTATACATAGCATGTACAATGTATGAAATTTCATTAATTTTTAGTGAATATGAAAGAAGTTTTTGGTAAAAAACCGTGTTTTCATAAATCTATTTCCAACACTGTATAATCTTTGACATCAAAGAGACCTCGGGTGCTCAGGGCAGCCATCAGTTCTTTGAAAAGATGAGGAAATTTGTTTTTCGGCACATTCTTCTCCTTCGGGTAGGTTTTTTTTCAAGATAGCCAGTACTTCTTTCTTTCCAGTGGTATTTTAGAGGACGGAAACATCGAGCGGCTGCAGGAGTTGGTTCGACTTTGTGACAGTGAGTGTCACAAAGTAGCACCGTCACCTTTCGATATTTAGGTTATGTTCTCATATCTCTCGGAAATATCCCTACACAAAAGTTATGTTGCTCCTCAATCTAACCAACATATTGACAAATAATAACAATGATAATAATAATTTCCTATGGTAGTTGGTTGTATAAGGTGTTAGCCTTCAGCGCACAAAGTTTCCGAAATTTGAGTCAATAGCTTGAAAACAGGGTTGAACAATACACTGGCCAGCGAAGACAAATGGCGTGCAGAAGCTTCGGACACTGGCTACTAGGTTTCTCTGTATGTCGGCGAAGCTGTTGGCACTGTTTTTTGCCTTCCCGGTATCACGGGCTTGGCCGAAGATCCGAAATACGAAAAAAATACTGTGTGTCACAAAGTAACCCCATCTTACGGTAAGCATCATATAAACGCTGTATGATTTTAACATGCTACTTTTTTTTGGGGTTAAGTTTTGTGGAATTAAAAAATAGCTGCTTTACAATTTAAGGGGACAGTGGACCTTCAAAACTAACTTTTTTTGTTTTGAATGGATTTGCTTCAAATTTGAATATGTGATTAGTACCATAAATATGTTAAAGTGGTTAAATTTAAAGATGAAATATTAATAATTTATGAATTATGAATTATTAATTATATCAAAAATTAGCCTCATTAAAAATGTTCCATGCGCATTTCTTTTGGATATAATATGGTAATTTTTATTTACAGGATACCTTATAGAACTAACAATGAAACTTATTGCTTATTTTTAGCATTCATTAAAAATATAAAGAGAAAAAATAATAATAGTGAAAACACCCTTTTTATGACGCAAAATATCTATAAATCATCTTTTCAAGTACAAAATTTAGAAATTCTGAGCTACGAAGCATAATTTTTTTCAATAAGATTTATTTGACATACAGTTAAGAATATAAAACTTAAATTTCAAACCAATATGATGATTAGAAATGCGCCTGCAGCAGTTTGAATATTCGCATGACTTGAAAATTTTTATGTTGAGAAAAACACATTTAAAGTTATTGCATTAAATTATTTGTATTATTATTTGTATTTAATTTAGACATTAGTAACCACATAATATCTACATTAAATACAAATGCCTATAACTAGGAAAGTAATCAAAGAAATTAAAAATTCTTTTTGCAACACATTCCTACTCGTCCGTAGTTTCACAATTCAATAAAATAAAAAAAAAAAAATCGAATTTTTGGACAAATTTCACAATTTTGAAAGTCCACTGTCCCCTTAAGATATACACTCGTAGCTCTGAAGTGTTTGTGTACGAGGTAAGGTTTTACGTGACACAAGATTTTGATGTTTTAGAGAAAGGAGTTCAAAGACAGCTGCCGAAGGTCCTTCCCAGAATGCACCGTGGATAAACAGACTGTGAAGCACATGAGGAATTTCGTAACTACGTGTCTGAGACATCAACCGGAAGACAGGCCTTCAGCGCAGAAACTGATGGAGCACAGGTATTTGGAGAAGACTGGCTGGGTGTCGAAACCGGACGATCTGTGGGAGAATAAAGGTAACTGATTGCCAGATTCGGTTTTAGAAAGGGATTTCCCTTCATTCGTACTGTTCGTTGTCAAATGTGTATTTTTAGAAATAGTTTATCATCTAAGGCCGAGAGGTTAACTAGATAGGTTTAAAGAGGATCCTCTAGCTTCTTGTGGAAAATACGGTTAGTGAAAAAATGACCCTGTGTACGGTGAAAAATGAGCTATTTAAATAAATTATATTTATGGATTCAAACAGAATTTTTTAATAAAGAACTAGGGGCTTCGCCCCTAGGCTCGCTCCTCTGTTAGGGCTAATAGCGAGATACATAGGGGTGATTCTCGGACAATGTAACAGCTTCCATCCATTTACTGTTGTCGCCCTTATGCGAAGAGCTTTTCATCACTGTTGAATTATCAGCTTTAAAATTCAATTAAAAGTCGAAATTTTAAGACAGAGACTTGAAAGGAGGTTTAAATGAATAAGAAAGCTTTCAGCTTCCAGATGATGTAAATATTTTCTTTGTAAGATAAAAACTCGAGGAGCATCGATATTACATCCACATAGGGGACGATATTTCTTAAAAAACTGTGTTTCAATTTTTGATGAAAATATTAGTCTGTTTTAAAATATCTTTAAACAAATGAGGTCTAGTTTGAAACAGAAATGTCTGTAGTCTTAGATTGTAAAATGATCAAAATTCTAAGATCATTTTTTGGCGAGTTATCGTAATCTGAAGATGAAAAAGTCAATATTTCCCACAAAACATAAAATAAAAAAAAAACTTAAAGTCCGACGAAAATGAGACATGTCTTACTTTGGTACCCCCATTTTTTGGAGGAGATAGCGTGACGAGCTTTTGACAGCGGCAGCAGGAGTTACTTTTTTTTTAGAATAGAGTGATGATATTAAAACTTACCAAGGTTTTCATCTTTACATCTTGAACTATCGCTGACATCACTATCTTTACAAGCTACTTTGACGTACTTTTGGACAGTTCGCATTTTATGTCTTAACTCTTTCTTTTGTAATGCACGCAAAATCCTTCCACGGAGAATTGGGAACTCAGTGTGCACCAAATCGAATGCAAAACTTACCCGGGTTCACACTCGTCAAGAAAAATTAATATGACTCGAGGAACATACCACACACGAAGAGCACGAAAATTTAATATTTAACTACGGCTGGTCGCCGTCATTAGCATATACTGACTGCTGATAGCAAAACTGATACAAGACATTTGAGAACTATTGCCATCCCTGGCAACCAAACGGAAATACAAAATTCGAATAATTTTTACAACTAGACTGAACATTGTGTATATACTAGTTTATAATTCTTTTTTCGTACCTGGGATATTCCTCTAATGCAAAGTTTAACTTATTTTTTATTTGTCAGAACAGGAATATACCACACGCCACACGCACTATATATTTGTCGGGAAGATTTTGGAGTTTTTACTTATCACTTAATTTTTGAAATTAAATATGCTTTTTGGAAGTGTTATAAAGATTGGTAACGTTTATTTACAGAATAAATGGGAAATTCCAGCAAAATTCTATTTTACTTCTTTTTTTCTTTCTTACGGGACAAAGGGGATTTACGACGTTTACTTACACGAGGAAAACTTCGAAATCCAAGAGAATTCCAATTAAGGGAAGGGAGAGCGAAATTTGTCTTCAACTCAAGCTTTATTTACCACTGGATAAGATGACTGATATATTTTAGTAATCAAACTTGCCGTAATACCTCTTAATAATAAAATATGGGCTTTACGTAATTTTAATTCTTCTAAGTGAACAGTAGTATTGTTTAATAATTACAAGATAAAAATACTTTTTATATACCATGTTTTTAAATTTTCTGTTGAATCATATAAACTTGACAATTCCATGTATTAATAAATACAGTCGGACCTCTATTTAACGAACCTCTATTTTGCGAATTTCTCTATTTTGCGAACTTTTCCTCGGAACCAAGAACATCTTGCGAATTTCTTCGTAAAATAACCTCCAAATAACGAAGTGCATTCTCTATTTAACGAACATTTTCTTGTGATCGAATATTTTTTTCATCCATATTTCTCAAAATATTTCTGGACATTTCAAGCTTATTCTTTCTTTTAACACATTTTATGGTGATAAATGACCTTGAACTGGTTTTACCAGTCGCCTAACTCACCGAGAGCAGTAAATTAATTGGCTGCCATTCTTTGCATTTCATCCAGGAAGTGCAACCTTTATCCTCCCCCCCCCCTCCACTCTCCACTTCATTAAAATTACTTTCAATATCCCTCTTTCACCCTTAATGGAGCTGTCCCGTGATCCTGAACTAGTCTCCCGTTTCCTAGATTGTTGATCAGAGTCGTACTGGTAATTTCGGTTCTGGAAATTGAAAATACAGTGTATTCCCGGACAATGTTTAGTCTTATTCTTGTTTTCCTTGCAGATTTCTTTTTGATGGGTAAGATATATAAAACAAATAGATATTAATTTACAAAATAAAGGTGTGATTAATTACTTTTTTAATAATATTTAGTGTTTATGAATTTTAAACATGTTTCGCGTGAGTTTTAAGTATTTTAAAAGGTGTATCTCTATTTAACGAATTCTCCATATAACGAACTTTTTTTCGAGATTTAGCGACTTCGTTAAATAGAGGTCCGACTGTACTTTTTAAAAATATTTTGATGAATTATCCCATCAACTTGAAAGAAAATGAAGTTAATTGGAAGTTAACTTGCATTTGAGTTTTAGTTCCCTTTCCAGCCTATAGATGGCTGCACCAGTCTACAAAACAAAATTAACTGAAAATTAATTTAATTCTGCTTAAAGATGGCTAAAAATATTTAAAAAATGCATTGTCATCGTGTTCTGAGCTATTCTAAAAGTTTCAAATGCCTAGCTAGTCGGGAAGTTAGTTGAAAATCGATTGCAAGATTTGTACTAGACAAACACACACACAAACACACAAGAAAGCAAGTTAATAAAAGCATGGTAATAAAAAGTGAATTAAATCTCTTTCAGCGCCTATATCACGCCACAGAAAACATCGACGACAAAGAGTCTGTGAATGGCTGAAGAAATTTGGACGGCGATCATGGTCGAGAATTGTTGCTGCAAGGCATTGCATGAAGTAAGAGAACAAAATTTGTTACGATTCTTATGTGATAAATTATTTCCCGGGGTTTAAAAGAAAAGAAAGGGTATTTTTATACCCCAATCATCTTGGAAAAACGAGATTTCTTTTTCTCTTTGAAGTTAAAATTTCCATATTATTTTATACATATGTTGTGGGGGAACAGTCCACTACTTACAGAATATTTCGTTATTTATTATTATAATTAAGAGAATGGAAGTTGTCTTTGTATGTAGAATAATTACAAGATAAAAATAACTATTTATATACTATGTTTTTAAATCTTCTGTTGAATCATATAAACTTGACAATTCTATGTATTAAAAAATACTTAAAAATTTTTTTTGATGAATTATCCCATCAACTTGAAAGAAAATGAAGTTAATTGGAAGTTAACTTGCGTTTAACTTTTCGTTCCCGTCCCGGCCGATAAATGGCTGCACAAGTCTACAAAACAAAATTAACTGTAAATAACTGAAAATTAGTTTAATTCTGCTTAAAGATATCTAAAAGTATTAAAATAAAGCATTGTCATCGTGTTCTGAGCTATTCTAAAAGTTTCAAATGCCTAGCTAGTAGGGAATTTAGTTAAAAATCGATTGCAAGATTTGAACTGGACAAACACACAAACAAACAAGAAAGCGAGTTAATAAAATCATGTAAAAAACATGGAAGAAATGATGTTATTGCGGAAAACTTTCACTAAAAACTTTGCTGTGATTCCGATTACCTATTACTACGCATTTTTAACGCCCCGTGACTACAATTTTTTTTTTTTTTTTTTTTTTTTTTGATTGCACTAAGCTAACGGCTTTTCTTCATCATGCGTAGTACTCCATTTCTTCAGGGATTGTTAACAGGGGCGAAAAAAGCAACCAAATCTAATGAACAGGAACACAAAGCTTCTTAGAATTCACGACAAATAATTCATTTGGGCAGTATGAATTTTTTATTGTTGGTTTTAGGCAGTTGAGTGTTTTTGTTTAAAGTCCTTCATTAAATTTCAAGAAGATAAATCCAGATGATCTTTAGCGTTTTCCCACGGGAATTTGAAAAGTATTATGTTATTATAATCTGCTTACTACGACCAGTTTTTTTTAAATGCACTTTCTTATCTCCAGAAGTCGGCGAAAACTCTGGGAATTATTAACGTTTTTAAGAGACTACTGCAAAAGATGTCCCTTGGATATTAACTAATCTGGTTGCTTTTAAAATTCACTTAATGATTATTTAACAAACAAAAGTAAAACGACTAAGGGTCTTTTCGGTCTAGGACTGTATCTGCAGAACACCGAATTAAAGTTTTTAGGAGACTGATGCTATTGACGTCACATGTATGTCCACCCTGTAATGACTTTGCGCCTCTTTCACACCCGGAATTCCTGAGAGGGCCTAACGGCAAGACGTCCATTATCAACCTACCGTATTCATCGGTGACAGTCGCTTTGTCACCAAGTTGTGGCAGACGCCGCGTCGCCATCGGACAATTAGGAAGCCGTCTTCTGTAAGAAATCCCCCTCCTTGCAGACAAAGCCTGTCCCGAGGATAATCATTTAGCCTTTAGCGGAAGACGCGGAATGGTTTGAAGACGGTCTACAGAAAGGAATTCAAAGAGAGCCCGCTTCAACCACCCACAGATTTTTGTGAGGATATATAGTCGCCACCTTGATGTAAATGGGGGCAGTTGACTTTTTTTTTACAGGTGTGAACAACCCTCGTCGTCGGACGTGTGCCAGAGACGGAGAGCCTGCCGCGTTCCTCTCATGATATCCTGAACCCGCGAATTATCCTTAGATAATGTTTACTTTGTAATTATTGTATAGAGCCTATATTTATTCTCGAATGCCAATAAAGCATTTTGTAAATATTAAAGGCTGTCAGTCTTGGTTTTAGGCGAAGTCCTTACAGACTGTTATTAAATGGTGTCAGAAGTTACGATAGGATATCAGTGATGAACGAAAGGATTACAGGTAGGCCGATTCTTTTTATCAGATTCTGGCTTTGATTTAAAAACTAAATAATGGTTTTGTATAAATGCAATAAGTAAAATTATTTTATTGTGTTTTTAAATGGTATATTTATAAGTAGCCATTTAGAGTTCGCATTAAGAACTAATATTTTAGAAATTTTGATGAATTAAATCAATTTCTGTGTTTTTTTAAATGGTATATGTACAAGTTAGCCATTTAGAGTTCGTATTAAGAACTGATATTTTATTTTAGAAATTTTGATGAATTAAATCAATTTCTGTGTTTTTTTAAATGGTATATGTATAAGTAGCCATTTAGAGTTCGTATTAAGAACTGATATTTTATATTAGAAATTTGGATGATTTAAATCAATTTCTGTGTTTTAATGGTGTATGAGTTAACCATTTGAAGTTCTAAGTAGGAACTATTGTTTTAGGAATTGTGATAAGTAAAACCAATTTCTGTGTGTTTTTATGGTATATGAATGAGTAACCAGTTAGTGTTCAAGTAAAGAACCAATTTTTGTTTGTTAGGAATTGCAATAAGTTTAGCCAATTTCTGTGTTTTGTTAATTGCAAATACTGTATGTTTTTCTCTATTTTTAAAGAAAGTGAATTTTTTTTGCTTTTGATAATAACAGTGTTTATTTAGAATTTTTTTTTCTTTTAATAGTAACAGATATATTTAAGTTTCTTATGCTTGGATATTAACAGTGATAATTTAGTATTTGTGTATTACTGTGTGGGAAATCTATATAGAGCGTTGATTAATTTGAGAATTCTGTTTATGTGTATTCTGTGTAAGAGTTCGGTATTTTGATTTGATAGATATTGAGTAAATTGTGAATGTTTATATTGTGCGGTGCTAGTTTGGTGTTCATAAGGGCTAAAATTATAGTTCGGTCTAAAATTGATCAGTTTTGAACTTGTTAGTTCCGGTTAGGACACATACCGTCGGAAGGTATAGCTAGTAGCTGAGGGATAATTTTATTGTTTATCATAAATAATTAATAATAACCCTAAATTAGAAACCCTAAAATTAGAAAAATGTCCTTTTTAAATAAGGGTAAGAAAGGGGACCTTTTAGAACTTTTAGAAGAGTTAGGAGGACTAGCTGACGATACGCTTAAGATTTTCGAAATTAAGAAGATCATTACAGAAAACGAAAATTACGTCGAAGAAGACGCTAGACTCGCACTAGAGCGTATTATTGAAGATAGAAAGGAACGTGAAGAGAGACTTCGCCAAGAAGAAGCGAAACGAGAAGAGAGAGAGAGAGAAGAAGAAGCGAAACGAGAAGAGAGAGAGAGAGAAAGAGAAGCGAAACGAGAAGAGAGAGAGAGAGAAAGAGAAGACAAAATTCGTCAAGACCAACTTACTCTCGAAATAAGGAGACTGGAATTAGGAATTAATGGAGACAATAGAGCCCGAAATGGGAGGGACAGAGATGCAGACGCAACTCAGAACATTCAGCTCCTTAAAACCATACAGAAATTTGACGAGAAACGGGACGAAATGGGCCTGTACCTAATAAATTTCGAGAGGAGAGCAGAGATGGCGGGAGTCCCTAAAGAAGATTGGGTGCCATATTTGTTAGGGGTACTAACCCCAGAAATTTCCAACATGATGGCCAGAGAATCGCCAGAACAGGCCAAAGATTATGACTACGTCAAAGAGATGATTCTCCAGAGATTTAGGATGAATACAGAAAAATTAAAACAACTGTTTTATCGCCATCCTAAACTCGCAGATAAGTCATGGAGGAATTATGCCCATGAGCTTAGTGGCTATTATGATGAATGGATAGCAGATTTAGAAATCACTACATTTAAGAAACTGAGAGACCTACACATAACGGAACAGATGAAGAGACGGGTACCTGCCGATATAAAAGATCATTTTTTGGAGCAGTGGATGCAGATTAATACTCCTTTAGAATTAGCGGAAAAAATAGATAAGTATGAAAGCTTGCAAGACAGTTTCCGAACAAGAGAATTCCCAAAGAATCAAAAGTCCACAGATAAATTTAATAAGCCATTTAAAAATAACCATAATTTTAAGGAAGAGAAGAAAGAAAAAAAAGATGTGGAAAAAGAAGCTTCTAGTGGACAAAACAAGGAAAGAATTTTTGAGAAAAGAAAACAGCTCCGTTGCTACGAGTGTGGTTCTTATGACCATCTGAGACCACAGTGCCCTAAACTTAAAGAGACGGAAATTATCGCGGCAACAGAAACTAGTGGAGGAGACTCGAGTGGCGTGATGACTCCATATATCAGTCAGGGAGTCGTTAATGGAAAATCTACGTCTATTCTGAGAGACACAGGAGCGAGCATTGATCTGATTTCTAAAAATTTGGTACAACCCCATATGTACACAGGAGAGCACGTTTATGTCAGTGCACCTGTGTTAGATTCATCCGTTTGCTTACCTATAGCAGAGGTCGATTTAAAATGTGAATGGGGCCACACCATAACTAGAGCAGCTGTCAGCAATACGGATTTCGAGCAGAAACACTATTTGTTAGGAAATAAAACGGCGGCCTTGCTTGAGAAGATCAACAGGAATGTAGAAGTTCCGGTGAAAAATACTGTGCAAACTCGGGCCGAAAAACTAAAATTTGATAGAGAAAGACTAGACACGGGAGATGAAATAACGAAAGTAGAGCAAGTGATCCCCGGATCAGAAGCGGTAGAAGAAATCACTTCGGAAGAGAGCGCGACTAACTTGCCTCTCCAGGAGAAACAAATAATTACTCCCGACTTATTAAAGACTTCACCCGAAGAATTTAGAGTTGCACAAAGTGAGGACGAAGAATTGAAAGTAATTTTTGATAGGGCGAAAAAGAAGACGCCCGAAGAAAATAAGTACGTGGTGGTAAACGAGATGTTATTTTACCAGAAAAAAAATAACGATGGAACCACTAGAAAACTGCTTATTGTGCCTCAAAAGTATCGAGAGAAATTAAAAAGACTCTGCCACGAACATACTAATGTTCATTTAGGCGTTGCTAAGATGAAAGAATCATTAACTCAGTATTTTTACTGGCCATATTGTCACTTAGATATAAATGATTACGTGTCGGCTTGTGACAAATGTCAAAATGGGAAATGCCCTAATGTTAAGAATTCTACGAAACGTCTTAACACTGTTAATTCCCGCCGAACACCAGGCTAAGCCGAAGTTTAGTCGTAAAAGTTTAAATGTATATTATAAGTATGTTGATTAATTGTAGTTTCAGTGTAAAAATGTGACCAGAAATTAATGTGTATTCGTTTGAGTAATGTTTTTTTTTATGAATTGTAACATGTAATTGTTTGTAAATTTGAACGACTCGACCATAGAAGTTGAGTTTTGCTTTAAAGGAAAATTCAGGTGAAATTCCTTTGACGTTATCATAATATAACGGTTTTGTAGTGGCAAACGCCATATGACGGTTTTATGTATGCCGTGTTGGAACGCCTCAGATAGGTTTTAATTAATGTTCAATTGTAACATTTTATGTTCTGTTTTGTTTGTTGCATAAGCCAGTAGAATGCCTCAGAAAGGTGATGGCTAACTTTTAAATGCAAATGTGTATGTTTTGTGTATACCTAAGAAGGTAGTAATTGGAGTCAAAATGCACTCCGTACGGTGTTTGAATACCGCAATTGAATGATTTATTGTGAAATCGATAAGTTTTGTCTGAAGAGTTGTTACGACAACAGATAAATGTAAGTGTTGTCAAAGAAACAAAGTGATTAACAGGAATGTGAAGTTGTGAGTTTTTTTTTTGATAAGGAATGAGCCAATGAGCTATTTTGTTATAATTTTATGTCAGTCAGTACTGAAAAATTAGACCCTAAATCGATTGTGAATCCTATAGTAGGATAAAATGAATATTTAAATTTAGGTCACTGATGACTGTCCACTTAAATGGAAAAGATTGGATCACAGGTAATCGTGAACGAATTAAGTTCCCTGATCCAGAATTTACGGAAAGCCGAGTATTAAATTGTTTTATGACGATAAGTGTTAAATGTATTAAAAGATAAGTAAGAAATTTAAAATTTTCATGTGTATTAGTAACCGTGATGATATGTTCTGTATGAAGTTTAGGTATCCATTTTGGATTTGTGTTTAATTTTATTTGTGTAAAGTTGTTTCATGGTAACTGTGTTTAATATCAATTTGAGAATTTATTTGTGTCATGTGATCACAATTAAGGTAAATTATGGGATCCCAGTTGAGTGATTTACTAGTTATAATGTTTTTTATGTAGTGTCATGTGTATGTACTAGTGTTCTATGAATTTAATTTTTTTTGATTGACATGTATTAGTATGCTGTTCTATTTAAATTTTTTGCCATGATTTGTTGTATTATTGTGAAATCTTTATAATTTCTTTGCTACGGCATGTTCTCTTATTAGAGATTTTAAAGTGCGTAAATTTTAATTATAAATTCCCTTTGTTGTGCTTTTAAATGATACTTGGAAGTACAGTTAAAAATTTTCTTTCATGAAGGTAAAGCCAGAGTTTGATCAAAATTAACGGTCTACTCGTAATGTCAATTGGGCGTGCATTTGCCTTCGGGAAAAGTTTTATAATTGAAATTGTCCTGAGAAGGACCATGTTTTTGTTCTGTTTTTTGCAGGTGAAAACTTTCTGCAGAAAAACATCTGGGGAGGGGAGGAATTTAGTCTGTAATGACTTTGCGCCTCTTTCACACCCGGAATTCCTGAGAGGGCCTAACGGCAAGACGTCCATTATCAACCTACCGTATTCATCGGTGACAGTCGCTTTGTCACCAAGTTGTGGCAGACGCCGCGTCGCCATCGGACAATTAGGAAGCCGTCTTCTGTAAGAAATCCCCCTCCTTGCAGACAAAGCCTGTCCCGAGGATAATCATTTAGCCTTTAGCGGAAGACGCGGAATGGTTTGAAGACGGTCTACAGAAAGGAATTCAAAGAGAGCCCGCTTCAACCACCCACAGATTTTTGTGAGGATATATAGTCGCCACCTTGATGTAAATGGGGGCAGTTGACTTTTTTTTTACAGGTGTGAACAACCCTCGTCGTCGGACGTGTGCCAGAGACGGAGAGCCTGCCGCGTTCCTCTCATGATATCCTGAACCCGCGAATTATCCTTAGATAATGTTTACTTTGTAATTATTGTATAGAGCCTATATTTATTCTCGAATACCAATAAAGCATTTTGTAAATATTAAAGTCTGTCACTCTTGGTTTTAGGCGAAGTCCTTACAACCCATTAGATTGCTTTTAAAATGCCCCAAAAGATAATTAATACATGAAATGGAAAGTTAATGGTTAAGTGCGGGAATTCATTACAAACTTAACTTGTACTTAAGTTAATTTTATCTCATTCATTTTATTACCATGTTTTTATTAAATCGCTTTCTTGTTTGTGTGTGTGTTTGTCCCGTACAAATCTTGCAATCGATTTTTAACTAACTTCCCGACTAGCTAGACATTTGAAACTTTCAGAATAGCTCAGAATTAGATGACAATGCATTATTTTAATACTTTTAGCCATCTTTAAGCAGAATTAAATTCATTTTCAGTTATTTTCAGTTAATTTTGTTTTGTAGACTGGTGCAGCCATCTATCGGCCGGTACAGGAACGAAAAGTTAAACGCAAGTTAACTTCCAATTAACTTCATTTTCTTTCAAGTTGATGGCATAATTCATCAAAAATTTTTTTAAAAAGTATTTATTAATACATAGAATCGTCAAGTTTATATGATTCAACAGAAAATTTTAAAACATTGTATATAAAAAGTTCTTTTTATCTTGTAATTATTTTCTCTATCTGTCTAAGTATATAATTATTGATTGTTAAATCGAATTCTTATACAACTGTTTGGGCCAGGTGATGGCCGAATGGCTAGGGCGGTGGCATTGGGATCAGATCCTGTGGATTCGAGTCCCAGTGTGGCATGGATGTTTGTAGCCGTTCGGAATCGGCTTTAAACTTTAGGTCCCGGTCTAATTAGCCCTCGTGTAGCAAAAAGTTGACCGTAGCGCTCCAAACCAAACCAAACTATACAACTATTTGTATAATTTAATCAATACAATAACTTTAGGTCGGAAATAGATACTATAATTATTATTTTTTCCTTTTTTTTTTTGCAGTACCACAGCCCAGAGGATTTCAAATTTGGCCAGAACTCACTAGAAAAGTAAGAAAATTATAACAAATTCCGACTGTAAGATTTAACCTATATTTTTGTAATGTTAAGGCAGTTTGAAGAAATAAACTTTAATGGAAATACAGACTTTCTCACTCTTCTTAATAATTCTATCTAAACTTAACTCATGACGCAACAGTCCGCTGTGGACCAAGCCCGGCGGTGCCCATCTCCGCTTTCTTGACCGTGGGCTTGGGGTGCCATACAGCACATGTCTCAGTCAAGTGGTCAACCTGATGTGGAACCCTAAGAGTTTAGTTCCCAAGCATGCTTGGTTCTCATTTTATCGACCCACTCAAGGGATGAAAGGCTGAATCTACCGTGCCCAGTCGCAGGATCGAACCCTGGAATTGTGGTGTGGCAGCTTGAACCTTTTAAGGTATCTCACCACGTTGAAATGGACAATTTCCCTCAAAATTCATGAATTTTTAATTTTATTTTATTGGATAGAACATACTTTTTAAGCTTTACAAAACAGTTTTTGTTTTGCTTTTACGATAATTAGAAGGGGATTTATGAAGGATCTTATAAAAGTCTTTAAATGTAGATAAACCGGGACTGGGCATTTAAAAATGCTTTTTGTTTTTTCAAAATGTGTTTTTTTACATAAGTTACTTTTTTGAAAGTCCATAACTCAAAATATTATTGATATATCCCTTTGAAATTTTTTGTGCTTTGTTTTTATACTATTTTCTAGTGCATGAACTATGAGCAAAAGAATTAGCTAAACACATTCTGAATTATGGCTGAAAATTTGAATATTTACATCAACAAAATTTTTATTTATGCATATATCCCTTAAATTATAGTTCATGCACTAGAAAATACCATGTTAATTATATTAGCAATAAAAAATTTTAAATATATTTAATTTTAATTTTTTTATAATTTTTGAAAATGTTGCTTTTTTCTTAAATTTCATATATTTTATTGATTTTCATAAAATTATGTAAGTTTACTTGCAATATTAATAGGTAAATCTACATTTGGATTGCAAAAGTATCCGAAAACTTAATTAAAAATTTTTTTATGAAGTGAATTCAAAAAAAAAAAAGTGCTCCGAACGTGGTGAGATACCTTAAAATAATTCTATCAGATGCGTAAATTTAGAATACAGATCACCAGAGAGATATTAATTTGGATCGAACTTAAGTGTATAGTCTTGGGTGAGGAAATGCTTACATTCCATGCCTAGCGTTTCGGTCACCCACAGAAATTTTTAAGGAGTCGCCAAGGCCTCACTGTCACTGATATGACTACGAAATAGAAATATAGATAGGTGAATAATTTTTGAAATTTTGTTTAAGCAGAATAAAATCTAAAATTAGTGGTTCGAAAAATATCTTCTTTGTATCATTTGTCTAAATCGAAAGAGTTGCAAACAATATATTTATCCTATTATACTAAATGGGCAACAATAGAAGACAATTTCTACAGCCTTTCATTCTATACTATTACAGTAATACCCCGACTTACGCGATTTTTACCATGTTTTTATTAACTTGCTTTCTTGTTTGTTTGTGTGTGTGTTTGTCTCTTACAAATCTTGCAATCGATTTTTAACTAACTTCCCGACTAGCTAGACATTTGAAACTTTTAGAATAGCTCAGAACACGATGACAATGCATCATTATAATACTTTTAGCCATCTTTAAGCATAATTGAATCCATTTTCAGTTAATTTTGTTTTGTAGACTGGTGCAGCCATCTATCGGCCGGGTCGGGAACGAAACGTTAAACGCAAGTTAACTTCCAATTAATTTCATTTTCTTTCATGTTGATGGGATAATTCATCAAAAAATTTTTAAAAAAGTATTTCTTAATACATAGAATCGTCAAGTTTATATGATTCAACAGAAAATTTAAAAACATGGTATATAAAAAGTTCTTTTTATCTTGCAATTATCAATTATTGATTTTACCCTTTTTCCTCTCTCTAGTTTGACAGCGCCATTTTTTTTAAACCATCAACATAATTTTTTTTTTGTTTTTTTGTACATATGTATAATATTAATATCTAGAACAATAGTTTAATTTGAACACAATATTTTCCCTTTAAACTAGTGGTTTTTTAAGTTCTTGGTCCCAATTAGACAAAATTTATATGTATTATTTGCAAACTTGTACCCCGACTTACGTGATCTTTCGTCGGTCCCACCTATCGCGTAACTTCGGGGTATTACTGTACTCTTGTTTTGATCTAGTTTTAGAAAATCACCAGCATGCCGTATGAGACAAAATTTTGGAAAGCTGTGATAATGTATTGTGACGACTCACCGATTCTAGCGAACTGAAATGAAGTAGAAAAAAAAGTTCGAACGAGGAGAGAAGAACGGTGGTTCGGATGTGTTCCACGCCAGTTTTTGAGGTGATATCCCTCGTCTATTTTCGATTCTGTTGAGTAGCTGAGATATTATCCTTCAGTTATAATGTGATGTGTTCCACACCAATTTTTGTGTTGTGTTGCCCCTCGTCTCGTCAATATAAAATAAAGTTTGTTTTTCCTGTTAACTAGCTGTCTTATTACGGTACAGTATGCGCATAAATATTTAATTAACTATACTAATGAAAAATTTTCACCTTATGAATATCTAATCAACAAGACCTTGGTTCCGAAAATTCTAATCTATATAAATAAAAGAAAAACTTTGTCGACAAAGGCGGAACAATTCCTGGTGTACCGGGAATCCGTAAGAAATTCGGCCATATTTGAAATGTCGAAATCCATGTATTTTTTTTTTTCGTGAAAGTACATAAATGTTACATATTTCGAAAGAGTTTTAAAAACTGATAATTTTTTCTGCGTACACTTATTTTGTTACTTTAATAATTTTAGAGGTATTTCAATTCTAAATGCATACTCCACCGATACAAAACGTAACCGCCATGTTTTAAAAGTTAAAATCGATGTTTTGTTTTTCATAAAAGTACATAAATTTTACATATTTAGAAAGAGCTTTAAACGCTGATAATTTTTTCTGCGTACACTTAATCTGTTACTTCAGTAGTTTTAGAGTTATTTGGATTCTAATGAGGCGTCTCCTGCGAGATCATCCATCTTTGACGATGTAAACAAAGTCTGATTCTTTCACAGCGTGATTCTCACTAAAAAATGAATCACTGAAAAGAAATGTTTCATCGTTTGTCTAATTTTCAATTCGTTTTCTATCTTTCATACTTTTCATTCAAACTTTTTAATCATAAATAGATCATTTAAAGATGCACTGATTTTTTGGGGATTTTTTGTAATTAAAGCTGAAATTTTTTTTTAATTCAAGTGAACTGTGATTCGAGTTCAAGTGATTCGATAGCTCGAGATGTTTAAAAATTTTAAAATACAATTAGAAGAGGATAAGATACAGTATTGTGAGGCATGTGAACGAAATGACCATACGATAAATCAATGTAGCGAGTTTAAACAATTTAAGGAAAATAACAAACGTAAAAAAGAATACAGTAGGGATAACATGAATAATGATAAACAAACCAATATTAAAAAACCGCGATATGAACAGCAAAGTAATCACATGGAGGTATATAATGAACAACAAGAAATAGCGACAAGCGGTGAGACACATTTGAAGGAAATAAATACAATGTATGTCAACACCATAACGAGCGTAGAAAATGAGTTACAACAAAGGAACACAAAGACATATACGGGAAATGAGTTAAGTAAACAAGAAGCATTTAAGAAAATTAAGCAAATACCAGGGCAGAAAGTAGAAGATTTAGCTAAACAAATTGAAGAGGTCACAATTCAGTATGTAGGAGTGAGACGAATAACAGATCCAGATATAGAAAAAGTAATGATGAATAAATTCTTAAAAACGGTACACAAAGATATAAAGCAAGAACTGATAGCATTTAATGATCTAACGTTTAAAGAAATGGTAGGGATGGCTAAAGAAACGGTAGCAGTAATTAATGGAGAGAACCAGGAATATGAAGAAATAATTAGGATTCTAGCAATGAATGAGAAAGAAAAAGAGGCTGAAAATATAGCGGAACAAGAAGTTAAGGATAGTGAAAATATAATTAATAATGCGATAATTAATGAAAAATCGATGGATAGTGATAGGCCAGTACAACATATAAATACGATGATAGAGACGAATGAGGAGAAACAAGTAAATTGGGCGGATAGAAGAAAAAAATGCGCTAATACTCAGAGACAGGGAAGGCCAAGGTATGAGGAGAGAAATTCAACTAGACGGTTTAGAAATAATATAC